>JAHCLQ010000787.1:47500-185941 GCA_023678885.1 Pogostemon cablin
CCCTTCGGTCACTTTGTATATGATGTGTTTCCTCTTCTTGAAACTTGGAAAGAACTTTCCCAATATTCCCATAGTGAATCCATCGTATAGGCTGAGCATTGGATCCTCTCTCATGATTCTCATAAGGGCTTTATGAGAAATAGATGTCTTGAAAAAGAATCCAGACATATCTTCTTGCATTTTTTTCCTAAAGATTTCCTCTTCACTCCAACTCATCTTCGAAAGATTCGTCTTGGTTAAAGAATTCTTTTTCATAGATGCTCTTGTCCGAGGTTATATCTTCGAACTGATATACCTGTACTAAGTCTTGGAAGTAAACTGCTTCCTCCATTTTTGGAGTTGTCTCAAACTGTCGTACTCCCTTTTTTAGTTTTCCAGGCAATTTGGTGAGATATGCCATCTTGCTCCACACGTGTAGCAGTTGCTATCCTTGAATCTTTCGTTGATTCATGTGGCCGCTCTTCGAAACATCTTTCTTGTGGGAGTTCTTCCTGTGCTCCTTTGGTTCGACCCTAAGGATGGGGCTTGGCTTCTTGAACTCCATCTTTATGGTCCTGATCTTTGCCCTGATTTATAGCTTCGGGCCTTTTGTTTAGACCAGAATGATCTTGGTCTTCTAGATCTCCATCATCTGCTCCTTTGATTGTAAAGATGATTTTCTTCATCCTTTTTTGCTTCTTTGGGTTTCTTCCAATGATAGTTGGAAGATCATTGCTTTCGCAACATAAGGGGACTGTCTTGTTGATTCTCCTTAATCTCTTGTAGTTCTTGTGTAGCGTCGCTTGATGACACCACTCTACAATCTTGGCTTTGAGGAAGGACATTCTCCTTGCTATCGAATCCAGCTCGCATGGTTCATACTCTTTGATCAACATTTCTCTCCATGGGCTCGGGATCTTGGCAAAGAATAGGTGGAATACTTCTTCCTCTTTGACCTTAGATTTCCATCTATACTCTGTGAAGAGTTTGATGTACTTATCTACATGACAAATGTCAAGTACTTCTAGGTTGTATAGGGCATTCTTATACTTCTTTTTCTTTTTTTCTTCCATTCCTTCAAAGTATCCTACTTCGATGAAATGGATCTTGAAGATCTTGGCCATTCGATCGATAATATTACCTAGATCTTCACCTTCAATAACCTCTTTTTTGACTTCGTCTGAGAGCTCTTGCTCTTTCCAGACGCATTTTACTGATCCTTCCAGGCTCATAGTAAGGAATCTTATGAACCCTTCTTTGTCCAGCTCTAATGCGCCACCTGCGATCTTTATGGCATTTGCCCATTCATCGATCAAGGCTTCTCTATTCTTAAGTCTAGAGTGTCAAGAGATTTAAGATCAACTTGTATGGATTTATCGGTTCAAGGTAAGACCGGCCATATGGGGTGTTGTGTATATTACATCCTCGAACTCGGCTTGCTCCTGTTGACATTCCTATTGCCTTCATTTTGAAGTTTCCTAGTGGTTGAAATGTATCTTCTTGTCTTGCCCCACGAACTCCGTGAGATCCAGAGGTTCCTTCTTGGCTCCAATCCTATTGTATCTGATGAGCCTGGGACTATTGTTGAGAACTTGATGACTCTCCAACGTTCATCTTTAGATATACAATTGATAATCCTTGGAAGGACTCATATAGATCTTATAGATCTTCAAGATTTGCTCTTTCCATCTGGGGATGTGGAATCTCCTCGAAGGATAGCAATCATCTTCTCGCTTTCGGACTTTGGCTTTATGACCTCCGTCGTTTTTCCTTTTTGGTGTAAAAGGAGTTATGTTCCAAAGGTTAGTGGTAACCTTTTCAAATGTTCCTCTTTAGTGAGGTCCTCAAGGTTCGCCAATTTCCTTTTTCAATTGAGGTTTTCCCAAAATAGATCGGCTTCCTCGTGCTCTTTCTCTAAGTATTGTCTATACAACACATTATAGTATTGTTGTATAGAACTGCTTATTTTGTCATATCCAATGGGCCAGAAGTCCCGGTTGCTCCAGCTTGGAACAGGGCTAATAGTCCTGTCACTCTCGGATGTCGAACTTTCGTTTAGATCCATATCTCTTTGAAACTCTCCTCTCGTTAAGTGATATAAGTTTATAATATTTTTTCATTCATAAATATATAAACCTAGGGCTCTGATACCATTTTAAAGCATGATTAAAACTAATAAAAATAGCAGATATATAGGTCAAATAAGAGAATACATCTAGGCCGAATAGACAAATATGTATAGGCCGAATAGAACGACTATTTAGACAAAACATATAGGCCGAATAGGCAAATACGTATAGACCGAATAGGTAAATACGTATAGGCTGAATAGAAAAATACGTATAGGCCAAATAGATGTATTGACCGAATAGGTAAATACGTATAGGCCGAATAGATAAATACGTATAAGACAATTAGGCAAATATGTCTAGACCGAATAGAACAACTATTTGGGCTATTATTTTAATCGGATATAACAAATAAAATTATAAAATTTTCATTTAAATGAATTTGGGGGTAAAAGGATCATAAATATAAAAAGTGGCTAGAAAAATTAATCTTTAACATATGTGGCTAGAAAAATTTTGTTTTAAGTTAAAGTGGCTACTTTTTGCCATTATCACTTAATTAAAAATATTATACTTCATCGTATATCATACAATGAAAGAGTCAAATGCTCAACACTTTTCAGCAAACATTTATTAACCTTTATGACAAAGACTTGTGTACAACCTCCAATTGGTACAACCCGGTACAATCTCCTTCCTTCACCTTTAGTGTGTTTTTCTCTTCTTTTTTTTAACTGTTGTTGTTTCTATTTTTTTATTTAATTTTAGGGATATAATTGTATATTACCCTTATGTTTAGGGTATAATTTATCCCTAAGGTTTAGGATTTAGGGTATAATTGTAATTTTACCCTTGTGGTTTAGCGTATAATTTATCCATAGGGTTTAGGATATAATTGTAATTTTACTCTTGTGGTTTAGGGTATAATTTATTCCTATGGTTTAGGGTTTAGGGTATAATAGTCATTTAAATAAAATAAATTTAAAATAAAATAAAAAATAATATTAATGAAGGAGCATGAATTAATTAAGAAGGGTGGGGACTATGGACCAAGATTGTACCAATTCAATTGGTACAACCGCTTGTACCCTAGTTCCTCTCAACCTTTATTAAAAATATCTGTTTCCTATCAATTTCATAAAAATCATTGCATAAAAAATGGTTTCATGCAAATTTTTGCTGTATGAATGCCTATTCCATTGTTTTTCAACTTCATTTCTACTACAATACTATCATATTTAGTGATTATTAGTTTTTTATACATGATCGTAATTTAAATATTGATTATAACATGTGAAAAGTGTTTAACAAGTGGAATGAGAGATGAAATAAAATACTCTATTTAGGAAAATTAAAATAATTGAACCACTCATTTCTGTCATTAGACTCGATGTGTTCAATCATATATTTGAAATAATCTTCTTCCATGATTGCTCATATTTTTCTAAAATATATACACAAATCAACATCATTAGCATTTTCTAAATTTTCTCTCTTACATACACATGGGGTTAGTTCACAATTCGAATTCTCTATATCATATTGGTACATCATCTCATATATATGTCAAATTATTGGATGAATAACATATAGAAGAGAGAAAGAGAGGAAAATAGGGTCTAAAGAGGAAAAAACTATACCCTAGAAAAAACCTTAAATCGTAGGGACAATGATTGAATTTTTTTTCTCTTTTTACGCGTGACACATAAAATATATATATGAAAATGACACAAAAGATCCAGTATGGTTAGTTTATACTTCACCAAACTTAATTACTAATTTATCAACACTGCTAATAAGTGTGACCAGTCATTTAAAATCACTTTGGATCCATCAACCGTTATAAACTCCTAAAGTCTCATATTTTATTTAGAGATGTTAAAATAAACGAGCTGGTGATGTACCTTTTGGCCAAGGAGAAAAGGGGTAGGTCGAATGGAGACAGACCGACGAAAGACAACAACAGTTTTGTGGATGGCTTATCTTTGACAATGGCTGCACCCCTGCAAAATTCTTGCTGCCATGATCTCTACTGCCGTGTAATCTCAATATTGAAGAACAAATCACTGCACTCCATGAATTCTTTAAAACCAACAAAATTACCACAAATGGGATACTATTCAACTTCATCTCCTTATTTATTGTCAATGAGCATTTACACACAAATATTTCATCTTCACTCCCCTTTATTTATAAACAGTATCTTGTACATTCAAATCATATTTATGAGATATTAAATTCAAATAAATTGTCTCGTAATCCATGCCCTCACTTGCCCTTCCAAAAGGAATAAAATACTCCATATCTTGATCAATGAGCTGCTATTTGCACCCCCAGAATTACTGAACGTACCCCAAAAATATTTAAATTGACATAATTATCCTGATAAAATTTATATATATTCGGTTGTTGCAACCGAATAATTATCCATCTTATTTGTTCGGTTGCAGTATCCAAAAAGAATAAAAGAATTCATATATCTTATATGTTCGGTTATAGAAATCGAACAGAACAAAGAATTCATTTATCTTATGTGTTCAGTTACAGCAAACGAACAAAACAAGATTTGTGATTTTTTTAAATTCATATCTATATTACCGAATAAATAAGATAACATGAATGTTTTATAGATATCATCATCTTTGTTTAAAGATCGATGATATCTATAAAACTTATCTGTTATCTTATATGTTGGGTAATTAAAAAAATCACAAATCTTGTTCTGTTCGGTTGCTGCAACCGAACAGATAACATGAATGAATTCTTTGTTCTGTTCGGTTACTGCAACCGAACAGATAATAGATGAATTTTTTATTTTGTTTGATTATTACAACTGATATTTTAAATAGAAATTAATTATATCATTTTAAAATAATTAAAAGTATAATTTATTGTTTGATCGAGAAAAAAATATCTTAAGGTAAATATTAAATTAAGTGAAAAACATGCATTCTCAATTTATTTCATATTAATAGAAAATTTTATTATAACTGAGGTTGAAGTGATCCTCATCCTCAGCATCATCAGAAGATATCAAAATAAAATTGTTGATTGTTGATTTAAAGACCATTTGATCTCCTATAAAAATTCCATGTTCTTTAACCGCGTACTTCCATCCTCTAGTAAAGCCAGTAGCAAGTGCAGTAAAAGTGAAAGAACATTCATATTTAATAAATTTTAACCCGATTGTGAGAAATCATTTTCAAATCGATAAATATATTTCTTAATCTTAATACATTTATTACACAATGTGGAAAGTCCTATGTAACATAAAATATGTAAAAGAGAATCACATTGTCATATATTTAAGGATACCATATTTATTCAAGTTATGATATCAAAATGAAAACTTAATAGAGTATGCTAAACTATTGATCAAAATAGTTATCATTATATATCATTAAATTAAATTCACTTTCGTAGTAACCAATTAATAAAATAAACACATTTTCAAAATTATTGAAGTGAAAAATATGAACATAAAATTCTTTGTGTATCAATCTTAAAAAATATTTTTTTTATACTAAACAGAAAATTAAAGAATGATACTCACTTTGTTAAGAAAATAATTTAATAATAATTCCTTAAATTTAGCCCAACATTTATTATATAATAATAATAATAGTAATAGGTAATTTATTATAACATCTCAAATATTCTTATACCGCCAAAACGCAAATCCAACATGATATATATAATAATAGGTAATTTAATTTTTTTAAAATAAAAAAAATGGATCACACTTTAATCTTAAAATTGAAAGTGAAATGAGTAATGAACCACTATTTAATTTTAAAAATTAGAAATATGTGTTTGAAATTTAAAAATAAAATGGAAATTAATGGGCTTTTAAGTTGTGATCCGATCCATTAAGACTTTTTAATTAAAATTGAAAAAAAAGGTAAACAAATTTTTTAACAAGCGTCGATTGAGGTTTGAACACATGACCTACTCATAATCAACTTACAAGTAATATGTTGCCACCTCATGAAATTAAAAAAAAATAATCGCTTAATATATGATTGACACCTCACATTTTCAAAATCTAAATTTAGAGTGTTATTTTGTTTTAATATATATAAGGAGATTACTCACGTTTTTCTCATACTTTCATTTCATGTACTATTATATATATATATATATATATAAGCGAAATGTCCTATCGAAAAAGATGTTACTCTTTCTAAAAAATTCTCTCTTCTCTCTAAATTTTTCTAGGGTTTTCTCTTTTGTCTGCCGTCTCATGGAGGCTTCGCCACCATCTGGCAAGTCCTCCACTGCGGATACCACCTTTACTGATCCCTTTGTTCAATCCCCTAAATTGGATGTGGCTTGTGAACGTTTCCCTTGGCTGATGGATCTCCTCGCCAATTCACAAAACTCCAAGAAAGTGGATGAACAGGACGTACCTATTCAAAATGATCAACCTATGATGCAGCCCAAGTCAACTGGCTTGGAGGTCCCTCGAACAACTACAACAGACCCTCCTCCGCTTGCTCCGACCAGCACGTCCTGCCTGCCTTCGATTGATGAATTGCTTTGGAGAAACGCATCATTTGCTGGTGCGACCCTTTCCATGGATAATCCTGGCCGACTCCATATTGGATCAGTGGCACCTCCATTCTCTAAAACTGAGAATAGAGGCCCTGCGCAGCCCTCTGGCAGAAGACAGACAGGTTCTTCTAACCCTAATCAATCTGGCCCATCATAACATAGTGATGCATCATACGCAACAAAAGCTGCTAGTAATCGAGAGAACTCTATCTCTCGTCTAAAGTCGGCCATATGCAAGGGATCCTTCCCGGATCCCGTGGCGAGGCTATTGGATAAAATAGGTGATATTGCAACTTTTTCGATCCCGGATCCCGTGGCGAACCCCATCTCTCGTCTAAAGTCGGCCATATGCGTAAAACTCTTTTCTCTCAATTTGTAATTGTTAGGGTTTTGAATGAAAGAGGCTCCAAACCCCTTACACAATTGGAGATTGACAGCATGTTTGCTCGCACGTTTGACATACTTGCCTCTGATATTTGGAACATTCCTTTTGGCCGTGGCTATTATTCACTTTTGATCATTGATGATAAGATTAAACCAGGCCTTCTTTGAAAGAGAATTTTTGTTGTTGGGAGGATACAACTCCGGGTTCAGAGATGGACTCAGACGTTTAATCCATACAAGATTAAATCGTCCATTGTCCAGGTATGGATGCGTATTTATGAACTACCTTTGGAGCTCTGGCATGAAGAGGTTATCATGAGCATTGCTAGGGTTGTTGGGTCTCTTATTCGGATTAATAGCAAGTCTCTGGATGGATCCACGGGGCACTTTGCTCGAGTTTTGGTGGAGGTGGATGTGCATGAGCAGATCCCAAAACATATGAACATAGACACCTCCAAAAGTGTGATCCGTATATCTTTTGGTTTTGAGAATATCCCAAAATACTATAAATCTTGTCAGATATTGGCCATGATATTGAGCGATGTTTGAAGAAACAGGAGAAGAAGGAGCGATGTAAAGAGAAAAAAAGAAAAGCAACTATGCATAATGGGTTTTCTATCCCCAAAAATGTTTGGAAGAGGAAAGAGTGGCCATCTGAAATCGTTCATACTTCTAACATGTTTGATACCCTCAACAATGAGATGGAAGAAGATGATGACAAGGGTAGGAAGACCTCAGACCATGAGGAAATAGATAAGGAGTTGACGAAGAATATTAATGGGGGTTAGAAGGGGGAAGATGGCAATTCACACTCTCAGGAAGAAGAGGAGGAAAATCCTGATGAACTGGACAGGGAGGATAAGGATGGTAATGATGAAAACATACAGGACCATTCCCTTGCTTTTGTTATTGCTGAGCCTATCCCACTTGATGTTAGAAGCCCGGAGAAGCCTAGAGTTCCCTCTGTTTCCCCCACGGGAAAATAGATTTTGACTGTCAGAACCTCTATGAGGGGCACGACAAATAGTGCTACACATTACAGCAGACCCGACCCCCCGACTACAAGGTCTCGCACGCTTGGTGGTCTGGGAATAAAGCATGTGAAACCTACCAAAAAGAACTTCAAAAATATGCATGCTACATCCAATCAGGAAAGGGATTCGTTACTGCCGAAGCATGGCCGCACGTAGCATTTTAAATGAATGTCCTCTTCTGGAATGTAAGGGGAATAGGAAGGGACTCGGCTCAGTCGGCCCTTCGTGAACTTTGTCAAAAAAATAAACATATGTGGCTAGCGATTGCGGAACCCAAGGTATTATTCTCTTTTATACCTGATTATGTTTGGAGGAACATGGGTTTTCATTTTGCGGGACAGAATCGGAGGGATGGCCTTCGCCTAAATATTTGGGTTTTCTATAATGCATCATATATTTCTCGGGTCAGAGAGGTGTTCTCATCCTCCCAGGCAATGATTTTTTATTTCATTCATAATGCTGCCGACTATAGGTTTGGCTTAGTACATGAGCATACGGACCACAACGTCCAGAGAGAGTTGTGGTGTGATATCACTACACATCTCAATAACAACATGATGATTATTAGAGATTTCAATGCTACCTTGGGATCACATGAAAGATTGCATAATTCATGTAGGGAGAACATGGGGCCAATAGAATTCAGATCCTTTCTGGACACTACGGGACTACATGATGTTGAGTTACAATGTGCCAAATTTACTTGGGTGAGTCGCTCAGCCACCAAAAGCATGAGAGCTCTAGGATTGACTAAATCCTAGTAGACAACAATTTCATGGACAGATGGGAAGTGGTGACGGAGGTGGCCTTGGCCTGGAATGGATCTGATCTTGTGCCTATTTTAGCTTCATGCAGGATGAATGTGACTGTCCCTCATCCACTTAGATTCCAATCGATGTGGTTGTTAGATACGGGATTCTACATCATGGCAGAAACTTCATGGAAGAATAACCTGTCGCAAATGAACCCTCTGAATCTGTTTGCTGCAAAACTGAAACGTTTAAAGCAAGACATCAGAAAATGGAACCATCATGAGTTTGGCAACATTTTTTATTCGGTTGATGAAGCCATGGAATCACTTAAAAATGTACAGATCAAAATCGGTAATGAAGGGAACAATGAAGAACTATTTTGCGAGGAGGTTGAAACACATATAGAATTGAATAAAAGATTGGAGAGCAAACACCAATTCTATGCCCAAAAGAATAGAAACTCATGGTTGAATGATGGAGATAGGAATATGAAATTTTTTCATAGATTTCAGCGCATTCAACGTTCTAAAACTACTATCACATCTATGGAGGTGGATGGTGTCCTTACGGAGGACATTGATCAAATCTCTCAGCACATAATGGGATACTACTCTTGACTCTTTAAAAAGCCAGACGAGGTCAGGGATTTTGGGCAATTGAATTTCATTGATAGCTTTGTCAGTGGCACTGATAATGCTAGACTGACCGCTATTCCTTTGACGGAAGAAATCAAGGAAGCAGTAATGGAGTTATCTGGAGACAACTTGCCAGGGCCTGATGGTTTTGGTGGCTCATTCTTCCAAAAGTGCTGGTATTTTATTAGGGATGATCTCTCCCGTGCAATGAAGTACTTCTTCAGAATGGGAGACATGCCCTTGGGAATCAATTGCAACTTCATTGTTCTGGTTCCAAAAACTGAAGGGCAATGAGAGTGGAGGATTTTAGGCTGATTAACTTGTGTAACTTCTTCTTCAAAATCATAAATAAAATACTTTCGAACAGGATGGGCCCTTTATTAAGTAAGAATCTTAGCAGCAGTCAGTTTGGATTTCTTCCGAGACGAATCATACACCATTACATTGTGGTGGTTTCAGAAAGCTTTAACAGTCTCAACAACTCTTTGGTTGGCAACATTGGGTTCCAAATTGACATTAAAAAGGCTTTTGATACCTTGAGGTGGGATTTTGTCATGCATGTGCTTGAGAAAATAGGTTTTACAGAGTTTTCATCAACTGGATACATGCTATTTTCTACTCAGCAAGGGTCTCTGTGCTTATCAATGGAAAGCCAGAGGGATTCTTTACATGTGGTAAAGGGGTTAGGCAAGGGGATCCTCTTTCACCATTACTTTTTTATGTGGCAGAAGAAGTACTTGGAAAATGGATTGAGGCGAAAGTAGTAGCGGGCGACATCTCTCCTGCTCGAGCAAACAGGTTCATAACCATTTCCCCTTATTTATTTTATGTAGATGACTTTATCTTGTTTTGCAAAGAAAATGAAAAATCGGTAGAGTGTCTTAGGGCAGTTCTACAGGACTATGCAAACCTGTCGGGCTAGGTTTTCAGTCCTTTAAAATCCAAGGTGTTTTTTGGAAAGCATGTTAAGGATGCCATTAAGATAAGGGTGTTATCTACACTTGGTAAACATGAAGGAAAATTCCCTTTTGTATATTTAGGTGCACCAATTTTCATTGGGGCGCCTAAGATGGAGTACTTCAAACAGGCCACGGATAGAATTCTTGCAAAATTTCAAAGATGGAAAGGAAGTATGTTGTCTATGGCGGGGAGCGTCTGCTTGGTAAATTCAGTCATTATTGCATCAGCAGTGCATATTATGATGGTTTATAGATGGCCGAGGCACCTTATTAAGCAAATAGAAGCATCTTGCAGAAACTTTTTTGGATGGGGGATGTATCTAACCAGCATAGCTTCATGGTGAGTTGGAAGAGAGTTTATAGCCCCATTTCAGAAGAGGGACTAGGGGTGAGAAACATTAAAACGGCAAACGAGGCTTATTTAAAGAAGCTCTCATGGGATATTCTTCAAGGCAAGGGACTATTATCCTGTATGAAGAGGGGATGGTTTGAGGATCATAACATTAAAACAGGATACATGCAATTGTCTATTAGAAGTGCATGCATTGCTCACATCAAACGACTAATGGAGGATGAGATATGGATTGTGGGATACGACTCAAGGGTGAGATTCTCGCCACCACTTTGATCAAAGGATAGGGGATTACCTTTATGATGGTTATTGGCATTTCACGGAGAGTTTCACTTCAACATTCCCTAACATTGTTGAAGCCATCTTGAAAACTCGAATGGCACTAGATGTTGAAGATTCCAGGGTCTGGAGCAAATCCTTAAAAGGGGAGGTCACTTCCCGCATTGTCTACATGCATACACGACAATCTTACATTGAACCGGCCTGGGGTGCATGGATTTGGGATCGTTTTATACCTAAAGAGTGGTCATTGGCTATCTGGAAAGTAATAAAAGGAGTTGCTACCACTTGGAACGTCATCAGAGAATGGAGTTTTTCGGGCCACCGAGATGTTATCTCTGCAAAAGACAAGAGGAGACGACAAATCACCTTTTTCTATCATGTCCAGTTTCTTTGTAGGTTCTCACCAAGCTGTTGGCAGGATTTTCTTTTGGTCATCAATTGCAAATGGATCAGACATTTGCAGGTTTTCTTTTGCAAGCTATGGAGTTCTCCTACAGCAAACAAATTGCATCATTATGGAGACTAGCAATTATCACTTACGTGTGGATAATATGGTAGGAACGCAATGCTGCCATGCATGATGGTTATGATTTAAAGTATGATGACAATGATACAAAACTAGTGGATAAACATATCAGAGTTTCAGGTATCACAGCGACACCAATGGCTCTTATTCGAGAGGGAAATTCATTTGATATGGGGGCTATGAATAATTCTGTTGAGGATTTAGTTACGCTTAAATATTTTGGGATTGTGGGGAAACATAGGAAGGAACCTAGAATTGTTTCAGTTAAGTGGAAGCCACCACCTCCAGGGTGGGTAAAAATTTATACAGATGGGTATGCAGCTGGATCAGCTGGTAACATTTCCCGTGGAGGCTTATTTCGAAACAGCCAAGGTTTTTTCATGGGCAACTTTACTAGTAGTTTCGGGATTGGTTTTGCACTTGAGGCTGAATTGGCTGCTGCTTGTTTGGGCATTGAATACTCCTTTGAGAGGGGTTGGGAAAAAAATCTGACTGGAAATGGATTCAACTTTTGTTCTCCATTCTTTTACTCATCCATCCCCGAATAACCCA
The DNA here is from genome assembly GCA_023678885.1 of Pogostemon cablin. Lineage (NCBI taxonomy): Eukaryota > Viridiplantae > Streptophyta > Magnoliopsida > Lamiales > Lamiaceae > Pogostemon > Pogostemon cablin. The sequence continues at coordinate 59,579 of JAHCLQ010000787.1, forward strand.
TGGAGGAATTATGCTAGGTGGAGAAGGGCGAAAGACATGGTTGCCAACATGGCTTTCATGGTATCTCACATATACCGTGAAGGAAATGTTGCTGTGGACATGTTAGCGAACATAGGAGGAATAACGGCTTAGCATTCTGAAGCTTCTGTGGGCCTCAACAGACAGATGTTTTGTGATATGAACAGCGAGTTCTATAGATTTAGATAGCTACAGCTGTTTTGTACTTTATATACATCTTTTGGTCTATTATGTATTTGGACTTTCTTTTTATTTTAATACATCACTCATTGGTTATATATATATATATATATATATATATATATATATATATATATATATATTAGGTGTCAAATCCATTCAAAATTTACCCCCTTACTGATGCCCGGCTTCACGTGACCCGTACCGAAAGTATATCGCATAATTATAACCCGCACTTATCAATGTTTTGCTCATTAATAACTAATCGTGCTTAATTTCACCATACAAATAATTTTTCATGAATCAGTCAATTTCATAGTGAGTTGCTCATTAATGACTTATCATGTTTAATTTCACCATACAAATAATTCTTCACTAATGAGTCAATTTGATAGAGATATACGACTTGTGTATGCCCGCATAAAAAAGACAGTAACATGTCTGGCTTTCTCTTATTAATTGAGATTATCTTAGTTAAATTTAAAAAAACCCTCAAAATTTACCTAAACTACCAAATAAATCCTGTGATTTGAAAAATTATCAATTACCCATTTTAACTTGTTTTTATTTGAACATTAATAAAAATACCCATGTTTTAAAGTAAAGAATGATGGAAATGATATCAAGACCAATGTATTTAACATTATATTTTTAAATTTTACTATTTTATTTATTTATTTATTTATTCATTTTTAAATTTCAATACCTAGGATTAAAAGGGTTTTTTTTAACATGGAAATGACATTAATACTCATATATTTAACATTGCATTTCTATATTTCACTATTTTTTTTAATTTTTTTTAAAAATTTCAATACCTATAGATGAGAGGGATTTTTTTTATTTTTTTAACATGAAAAAAATAAAATAATCCCTCCAATCCCAGTTTTCAACATTTATTATTTCAAAAAAAAAAATAGTGAAATTTAAAAATACAATGTTAAATACCATGTATTAATGTAATTTCCTTCTCTCTTTATTATTTTTTTAAAAGTGTATTTTTATCAATGTTCAAATCAAATACAAGTCAAATGGGGTAATTGGTAGTTTCAAACCACAGAGTCTATTTCGTAGTTTGGACAAATCTCGATGGGGCTTTTTTGTAACTTACACTATTTTATTTATATTATTTCTTACTCCATCCGTCCTATACAAACGTTTATATTTTAGCACGATTATTTGATTGAAATTCATGTTTATTTGATTGATTTATTTGCTAATTAGGTGCTAAAACAGACTTATCTTGTCTTTTGGAAATCAGTGTTTTGATGATGTAATTTGGTTTAAAATTAGGTTTTTGGAAGGATTTCAAATCTGTCCACCTGAACCAACACTGAAAGGCTCGGTGTTAGAAGAAATTGAGGGCAGAATCCGAGTAATTATGGAAAGTGGCAGCTGAAAATCTTCTCTGACTTTTGGTCGATTATTTCATCCCAAATCAGGACCATATCTTCTGGAATCATAAAGAAAAGATAAGGAAATGAGATATTTTTGGAAGATAGATATAAGGAAAGAGAATTAGGGTATCTAAGGATCAAGACACACATATGAGAGATTTCTAATCTCTTAAAGATGGTGAATTCCAGGGAAATTAAGAGGCGGTGGTTTTCTTCTCCAAGGGAGATTTGGAGCGTGAAGATTCAAGAACAATTGGACGTCATTGGTTCTTTAATTTTATTTCATATCTTGTCATGAACATGCGGGGCTAATCTCCTTTTCTAGTTTAGGATTTCATGAACCTCCCGAATGTTAATTTAATTATTAAAAATTTTATATTGAATCTTTTGTGTGAATTTATTCCATTACATGCTTTGAATTGATTTATAACACTTTAATAATTATTTTAGTCTGATTAACTAGTTTAATTATTTAAATGCTTATTGCTATTTCATGATCCATGATCCGTAATTGTTGTGAGGATTGAATTGAGTAGCAAAATAGAAATTATTCCCTCTAGATGTAATGGGATCAAGATTTTATGATTCCTAGCCGATTTTCGTTGCCTAGTAATTCTATATTTGGAGTCTTAATGCATTTTCGAGTTTGAATCCATAGATTCAATTGGGAATAGTTCAATTTAGTGGTCGTACCCTAATTGATGAACATAAGAACATTCAGCTTGATTGGTCGTACTGTCAATCTAGGGATTTAAGTTTGCACTCTAGGTAAGATATTTAATTCCTGTAATTAATTGATTCAGTAAACGAGAGGGGATAGTCGTCCTAAACTAGGCTTTTCTCACTTGGTTAATTTTCTAATTAAATTTCGTTTACTTTACTATTTAAAAATTGAGTTGATTTATTATTCGTGCTATTTTTGATTTTTCTCAAACAAAACTCCCCCTTATTTATTTTATTTATTTTCAACACTTTAATTTAATTTGAATTTTGATTGGGTTCGACCCGTACTTAACCTACTACATTTTTAGTGCATTTGTTCGAAAACATTATAAATATATTTTTAGTGGGCCAGCGACAGCCTACCAATGGGGATTAATAAATATAGTATTTTAATATGTATTGAGGTTAGTGAAATAATATTTTAATGTGTAGTGGATAGTTGTATTAGTGTTGTGTGAGTCCTATTTACTATAAAAGGAACTGTAAATCTTTCTATGAGAAACCTAAAATAAAAAATGTATAAACGTTTCTATGGACGGAGGGAGTATTTAATAACTAGAGTAATATAGGCTTTGTTCATGGCCCTTAATTATTACTAGGAGTACTTATACTCGATGTTTAACATAGGAATTAAGCACTTATGATCATTGTTCTACAACCACCTTAATTGTGGCGGATTATTCTGTGGCCTCAGTTAGAGGATTTAAACTCTTAGATATACTTATATTGTTCTTGGTATCACCTTATTTTTATTAATTGATTCGACCTGACATCTCTGTTCCTCAATGCCCCACACTCACTCAACGATGGAAAAAGAGATATCTAAATCAGTGGCAGTGGAGAGATGTGATGCGATGGAGAAGATGACCAAAACATGATGCAAGCCTTGGAATCATATGATGTTTAATGCCATCTTAGTTAAACTAGAGAACATGTCCCCGACAGATACTACAGGATAGCCAAGCCCTGCCCTGGACACGACCAAAGTGCACCAGGCAACTCCTTCAGCACCAAACTTTGCCGCCAGTATTTCCCTTGGAGCCAAATCACGTGACAATTTCATGGAACTAATTCTCTAGTGAATTGATCGAGCATTTTGGTGATATCTTGCCTATCAACACTTACGAAGCGATGCATGTAAAAAGACAGATGGGTTCTTTGGAGGGCTACTTGACCTTGTTCGAGGAGAGAGTAGCCCAATTGCCTCATCTTCCACCTGAATATTACCTAGGCATGTTTCTTGGTGGCCTATAATCCTCAATTAGGGATCGCATCCCGGATTAAAAATGATAGATGTATTCTCCACCATTAAGGCTGCTCGTCGCATTGTCCTTTTAACATGACCTTTCCAGGTCATTTCTAGTAATTTGATTATTTTATTCTGTATTATGAAAATAGATAACTGCAACCTATTTAAAGAGAAATATGAAAGCTAAGATTGTTGGATTGTATACAAAAAGTCTAGCTTTTGTATGAACAATGTTTAAACAATTTATTTGAAATGAGAATCATATGATCAAATGATTGCGTCTTATAAAATATTTATATGCACGATGTAATAGTCCACTTACTTTATACTGTAGATAATATGTTGTGCGACAACACGCGGAAGATCATATTATCAGTTTCCTTATAAAGGAATCTATGTCCATCATAAGTTGATAATGTCCCCTTAAGGAGCTCATAAGACTTATCATGTAAACCCTGCAGGTGGATTTATTTCGGCATGATAATGAGGTTGAGTGGTACTACTCTTGGATGAGATATTAATTAATGAAGTTGCTAGTAACTTAATTAATTAATGGACATTGTATATCTTAAACATGGGGAAACTAATGGACTCATAATAAGAAGGAACCCAAAATGTAATTTTGGGATTGGAAAGGTAGTGCAGTAATAATATTTTAGTGGACTACATTATTATTATTAGACTTAAGTATAAGCTTTGGGCTAAGCTTGGATACTTAAGCCCAATGGAGGCCCAACCCAATTTCTCCTACTGGTCCTTGTTGTAGCCCATATATAAGTCATCTCATCTGTCCATAAATAATAATAACATGCCCAACACTGTGAGGGTGTGAGGGAACAGCAGATTGAGAAGATCTCGAGGATCGTCGCCCACACGACGTCGAGATTAGACTTGGGAATACAGCAAAAGACCGAAAGTTGTGGCCATTCTCGTAACGTTGTGCAGGCTGCCGGTGAGAATCCATCTTCATCAATATACCCTAGTAAAAGGTATTTGATTCTATGTTTATGCTTCTGCTGATGTAGAATCGTATATAACCCTAACGGTTCAAGCTAACCTAAAAATCCAAACGCCAACAAAGATATCTATTCTCCAATTACATATTTATAAAATGACTATATATAGCTAACAAGTAACAACTTTTACTATCTATAAATCTTGATGTTCAACTTGTCACAATCTTGATCAGTTATGGAATTTTCTATAAGACAATTGTTGCCGAGTTGGAAATGATTACGATGCTTAACAATTGTCAATCCACATATAACATAATTTAATTAATATTGAACGGGGTTGTGAATGGAGGATTTATTTATTATTATTTTTAACTTAAACATAGTTTGAATTCTAATGGAATATTATTAATATTACTAGTTTAGTATTAGTATTACATGAATTTTATAATAATAAAAACGGTATAAAATAAATAGATTTTGAAATATATTCAGTCCAGATAATGAATTAAATCGAGAATAAATCGTCCTGGGTAAAGGTTTAGAGGGGATAAATAAATAAATATATATATATATATATATATATATATATATATTAATGAGTCACTGATCTACTATATAAATAATTCTTTCTTGTATTCGTTTTGCTATTTTGGGCGTCTTACACAAAAGGTATGCGGCTTATGGTTACACATGCTCTTGAATTTAACTTGAGAGCACATATAACCCAAAAGGTGTACACTTTATACACATTGAGCGAGAGAGTTACATTATATATATCATGTGAACATAGGTGGACTGAGCACTTGAAATGGTGAAGTAATGGTCTTAACTCGTATGTTCTGAATAAATTGATACTTTTGAATTTGAAGTTAATTATGTGAACCAAGTTGAGATTAATTACATCTTTTGAAGGCTTAATTGGTACTTTGATCTTTCCTTGGGACATGACTTTCCATCTTATTATTCTCTTGGTTTGTCGTTTTGTTGTTCGAGGATGAACAACACCTTAAGTTTGGAGGGTTTTCTATGGGATGGCGTGTGTGTACAAATTACAGGAAACTGAATGAAAATACATGCAAATACCATTTTCCCCTTCCTTTCATGGATCAAATGCTTGATCGTCTTGCAGGGTATGAGTTTTATTATTTCTTGGATGGGTACTCGGGTTATAATCAGATTATAATTTCACTTGAGGATGAAGAAAAGACTACTTTTACTTGTCCTTATGGAACTTTTGCCTTTAGAAAGATGCCTTTTGGATTATGTAATGTGCCTGCTACATTTCAGCATTGCATGATTGCCATATTTGATGGGTTGATAGAAAAGATCATGGAGGTGTTCATGGATGATTTTTCTATGTTTAGTTTCTCCTTTTATATTTGTTTATCTAACCTTGCTACTATTTTGAAGAGATGGCAAGAAACTAATCTTGTCTTGAATTGGGAGAAGTGCCACTTCATGGTGAGAGATGAGATTGTTCTTGGCCATCATATTTCGACTAAGGGATTGCAGGTGGATAGAGCAATGGTGGTGACGATGAAGAAGCTTCCACCACCTACTAATTAAAAGGGAGTGCGGTCCTTCCTTGGACAAGCCGGTTTTTATAGAAGATTCATAAAAGACTTCTCGAAATACTCCAAGCTCTTATCTCATTTACTTAAAAAGGATGTTCCTTTTGTGTTTGATGAAGAGTGTCTAACAACTTTTTAGGTTTTGAAAGAGGCATTTATTACTGCACCTATCTTGATCACACTGGATTTGACTCAGTCATTTGTACTTATGTATGATACGAGTAACTTAGCACTTGGAGTGGTGCTTGGGCAGTTGAGGGATAAGAAGTTTTGCGTCATTTATTATGCGAGTAAGACTTTTGATGTTGCACAAAAGAACTACACAGTGACTAAAAAGGAGTTTTTGGATGTGGTGCATGCGTTCAATAAGTTTCAATAGTACTTGATTGGAATGAAGACTATAGTGTACACGGATCATTATGCGATCCGGTACTTGATGGAGAAGAAGAAAACGAAGCCAAGGATCATAAGATGGATTCTTCTTCTGCAGGAGTTCGATATGGAGATCCGAGATAAGAATGGTACGAAAAATGTTTTGGTGGATCACCTATCGAGGTTGGAGACAAGGGAGCACTGTGATGATTCTTTTAATTACATAGAAGAGATGTTCCCTGATGTTAAGATCATGGCGGTGTTCATTGAAGGAGCAGAAAGAGCATGTGTGGTGGCTGCCCAAGGGATGGATCCATGGTATGCAGATTATGTGAATTACATTATCGTAGGAGAAATTCCAAGAGAGCTCAATTGATATCAACTTTCAAAATTCAAGAGGGATGTTGAGACTTTTATATGGTATGATCCGTTTGTCTATAAGATATTTACGGATTCCATAGTCCGTAGGTGTGTGCCCGAGATGGAGATGGAGAGCGTTCTTGATTTTTGCCATGCACAATATAACGAGGGCACTTCGGAGCTCAAAAGACGGCAGTGAAGGTACTTCAATCTGCTCTTTATTGGACTACCTTGTTTAAAGATTGTGACACCTATGTGGCGACATGCGATAGATGTTAAAGGATGGGGAACATAAGTAGGAGAGATGAGATGCCACTTCAGCCGAGCATTGTTGTTGAGATCTTCAATGTATGGGGGATCGATTTCATGGGGCCTTTTCCCTCATCTAATGGGTTTCTCTATATCCTTTTAGCAGTGGATTATGTTTCTAAGTTGGTGGAAGTCATTCTCACTCGCTTGAATGATTCAAGGACTATTTTATCTTTCTTGAAGAAACTTATCTTTGTCCGCTATGGAGTTCGTAGAGCACTAGTAAGCGATGGAAGTACTCACTTCGTCTATAAACTTCTTGAAAAGGTGCTTAAAGATTATGGTGTCAAGCATATGGTTACTATACCCTATCACCCTCAAGCGAATGGGCAAGCCGAAGTCTCCAACCGACAAGTGAAGTAAATTTTGGAGAAAATAGTCAGAACCAATAGGAAGGATTAGGCTATGAAGTTCAATGATGTTGTGTGGGGGTTCTAGATTGCTTATAAGACGGTGTTAGATATGTCACCGTATCAAATTGTCTATGGGAAGCAGTGCCACTTACCCGTAGAGATTCAACACCGAGCTTTTTGGGCATTGAGGAGTTTGAACTTGTGGTTAAAGGATCAAAAGGAGTTGAGGATGACTCATATCAATCAATTGGATGAGTTCATAAATCGAGCTTACAAGAATTCGAAGATCATTAAGGAAAGAATGAAGAAATGACATGATTCAAAGATCTCATACAAGGAGTTCAAGCAAGGTAATGAGGTATTACTTTTTAACTCTCATTTGAAGCTCTTCACAGGGAAATTAAAATCGAAGTGGACGGGGCCGTTCATTACCTATAGAGCCTGTGGAGAGGGGAGTTTTGAGCTTATGGACAAAGATGGGGACATTATCGTGGCGAATGGGAATCGATTGAAGCATTACAAGTCACCAGATGATGCTTGCATCTTCTTTAAAGATACCTTGCACTAGATTGGTACTGTCGTGACTCTTCGACGTTAAACAAGAGCGCCTGTTGGGGGCTTTTCCTCCTGTTTTATTGCTTTATTTATTTTCGTTGAGTTTTGACGTGCTTATTATTCGAAAATTACATCTCTTTGCAAACTTAGTTTCCACTATAGTTTCTACTATGTTTGGGAGGGTGTGATGTACTTATCTCAAATAGCACGGAGAGTATAATCTTTTCTTTATGACGTTTGATATGAGAGTTGATTTTTGCGGTATATTAAAACTTTAACCAGTTTTGATGTATCGATATTTTGCAATTTGCTTAGTGTTTAATGGTGTTTTGTTTTTTAGTGTCATTGCTGAGTTACACATGATTCTATATAGTTTAAAGATGTTCTCTTACTTGATGTATGGATATCTTGATACTTAGTGTTGTCCTAGAGTTGAATGTTGCAGGGAGAGACGAGAAGAGCACAAATTCTCAAGAAGTCGGGTTGTCGTTCGATCATTGCATGGTTGCTCGATCAAGGAGAAGAAGTCGAGCAGAGGTTGAGCAAAATGCACAAAACTTACAATGGCTCTGCTCGACTTCGAGGAGGTTTTTCAACCAGAAGTGCCAACTCGAGCAGAGGTTAAGCAAAATGCACAAAACTTATAAAGAGTTTGCTCGACCAGGCAGTGGTTGCTCGACCAGAACTCCAAGTCGAACGGAGATCGAGCAAAATAGAGGAGAACAGGAAGCGGGACTGAGCATGTTGCTCGACTTCCAACACCCATTTGACCAGTGTGTGCAAGTTGAACGGAGGTCAAGTGGTATGATTTTAAGGGTAAAGCAAGGGTTGCTTGACTTGAACCCATTGCTCGACTTCACCAGTTAAGTCAAGCGGAGTCCAAAATTAGATTTTAAAGGAAAAGAGATTGCGTCTTCATCCAAGAGGAAGGGACCTAAGTCGCCTTCGCTTGGTGAGATAGTCAAGAAAATGAGGATGGATAAGAAGAGGCCATCCGATTATGGGCTGAAAATTCCAAATTGGGAGGAGAAGAAGGATTTTTGAACTGCAATTGCGCAGAAGATTCGGAGGACATGGTATCAGGATGACCATGCTATAAAGGAAATGAATATTCTCACCGACATTCATTGGATGTTTGATCAAGTAGGCATTATGCAGTTCATGAAGATGAAAAGAGAGACGTATTTTCATATCACTTTGGATGTTTTATGCACGTTGAGGATTGAGCATGGAGACCGATACTTACCCTATGGTATTCACATGCAGATTGGTGGACAGGAGCGGATTTAACGAATTGATTGGCTGTGAGAACACGGTTGATGTTGAGCATGATGATTTTAAGCCAGATGAGTTCTGGAGAGAGATCACGGGGAGGAGAGAGAGATATAACTCGAATTCTGCCAAGGTTGCTTCCATTCGCAACCCCGTGTTAGCATACATGGATAGGATTCTGGGTAACTCGTTGTTTGCAAGATCCAAGGGGAGTTGTATTCCAAGGGGGGAGCTGTACGTGTTATGGTGCATGCTACATGGAGTTCATTTTAATGTAGCAGCGTACTTCTTTCATTAGCTTACAAGTTCACGACTCACGAACTGAGTACTATAGAGTCAATTTGAGCAGGCACATGCCTATCAGAGGGGATCTGGACTTGATCTTGACATCATGTGTGAGGATGGGACTGATTTAGCGGCTAGATGATACTTGGATGTTCATCCGATGAAAGAATCCTAGCTCATTCAAGTTTCCACTGGTGATGATTGATCTCACTATTGTTAAAGTTAACAGCAATTTATTGATGAATACCACAGAGCACAAGGTGATCTCAGAGACGTTCTTGGGAAGAGGAGACTGGAGACTCCTTGTAGAAATGCGGGCTCATGGGATCGTCTTAGATGAGGACATGGTCCTTATAGGAGATCTGGCTGACTTTGAGGAAGAGTTGCAGCCACCACCCGCTTTTGATTATCTGGAGATGGGTATTCCTCCGGTGCAGTCTCAGCAGCCACAGGAGAAGGAGATTTTCGAGCCACCGCCACAGCCACAGCCGTAGCAGGATTATTGGGTAGCCCATGATCAGTTTTATCGGGAGCAATTCTGATTGATACACGAGCATTTCGACACGCTCAATGCGAACCAGCAAGAAACTAATAGGCAGCTGGCATTGGCGAACGATAATTATGCTACGCTTAACCTTAGATTGGGGGATTTGAATGAGAATTATGAAGCTTTTGATAGGAAGATCGATACTCTTTAGAGAGATTTCGATGATTGGCGCAGAGATGAGAGTGATGATGATGCTCCGGAGGAGTAAAGAGCGTCAGGTTTATCTTTTCTGATTCTTCTCATCCCCAATCTCTTTTACACTTTACAGGTGGAGACTTGATTGATGTGGGTGTAGTGTATGATTCATGTGTGGGTGGCATGTATTTGATAATATTGATGATGATTGAGTGACTGATTGGTGGAAGTTGTTGCTTGGATTGTTTAGTGATGAGGATTTCTCATGATATGCATGTGCCTTATTTTGATGCATGTTGATTTGTTGATGACAAGCATATTCTATTTTACTTGTAGTTCATAGAAAATTGATGTTGATTACATGCTTTGAAGAGTGCTTAGGATTCTATTAATCCTGTGAGGATTTGAGCCTTTTGATCGTGCTATAAGCATGATAGTTTATTCTTGAGAGTCGTTTGTATACTCGTATTTTAAAACTTGACTTGGAGTCTTGTTTGAAGTCTATAATTGATAGTACTAGGAAATGATCTTAGGCCATTGTTGTTGATTAAGTCACTTAGCCAAATTTATCCTACCTTATTATATGATTATCATTGGAAGTCCCTTTTGAGCCTTTAAGCTTTTTCTTTGGCAAGCCTTTGAGAAACAATACCTTTTGAGCTTTGAACACCTATTACTAGTGAAGAGTGGAGGTAAATGAATGCTATATGAAGTTTTGAAGAGAAATAGGAAGGAGAGATTTGGTGTAATAAGAATCAAAAGATAAGTGGTTAAATCTTGCAAGGAATAGTGCCTGAAATCGGTATCCCTAATGCTAGAAAGGGTAGTGCCCGAAACTGGTACCCTTATACTAGAAGAACACCGGAATTGGGATTATACTGTGAAGAAAAGATGTTGATTCAAGTAAACATGGAGGAAGTGCAAATTGAACTGATCATGAGAAAGATGAAGGAGAAAAGAAGGAAGCTGTGGAAAAGCAATTCTCCAAGGTACTTCTTTACTAGTAATTTAGTTACTTATCTAAATTCTCCTACCTTTACCAAAGAGCCAACATTACCACCTATATGCAAGTCCTTTGTGATCCAAGTATTGACGTGGTTATAGATGGATTTTTGAGACCCTTGTCAAGCTTATGGTCACACAAGTATATGAATTGAAATGAGTGTAAAGTGTACATCTTTTACACATGAGAGAGAGAGAGAGAGAGTAAACACCTATCCGTGAGCTAGATGACTTATCACTCGTAGAAGTATTGTGATTGATTGATATTTTTGCATGAATGAAAGGTATGATGGATTGCATATTTTGAGTCAATATAAGTACATGTGTTAGGATAGGATGTGTTTGATCTCGTGATTACACACTGATTTTGTTTGGATTTTTGTTGCCTCAGGACGAGCAACATGTAAGTTTAGGGATTTGATGAGAGTGTAAATTCATGTATTTTGGACTTTGACTTATGTGGAAACTGAGTACAATTGAGTCTTTTATTGAGATAAATCGGAATGTTTACGGAAAAGCCATGAATCAGAGAATACAAGGGCTTCTTAAGTGTATTTGTACAGAAAAATGGATCAAAAGAGATCGGAATTGGAAGACACGATTTTTGAGGTAATTTTCGAGGACTACTCGACTTCCAGCGTTGCTCGACCAGAATCACTTTGGTCGAGCGGAGGTGTCAAGTCGAGCAGAATGTGCAATTCTTACAGAGAGCTTGCTCGACTTAGAAATGTTGCTCACCAGCATCACTCTGGTCAAGCAGATGAGGGCGACTCAAGAAAAATGTACAAACTTGTACAGAGAGTTTGCTCGACCATTGCTCGATTTGGATGCCTTGCTTGACTTTTCCAGGTGTGGTCGAGCGGATTCTTGCTGCTTTTATTTATGGTAATTCCAGAGTTTTCTTACCAAATTTGATGTATGCCTCAAGTAAAAGCCCATCCTAAGCCCATAAGGAGGTTCCACAAGTATAAAAGAAGAGCCTTCGCAGAAGAAAAAGAGACGACACATCAATCACCATCCATCCACCACCGAAACCCTATCATCGTCTGAAGTCGTGAAGAGAGGTTCGTCTGGCACATCAAGTAAGATCATACCAATTAACCATGATTGTTCCTAGATCAGTCATGGGCTAGAGCCGCTCCGGTAGTTCTAGGGATATGAAAGTTTTATGAGTTAATTGAATTTTCATGTGTAAACTCCGTACAACACTACTTGTGATTTATTTTATATAAGATTGTACTTTTTTAATTCATACTCACGGTTGTTTTGTGCATCATTAACTGACGTGTAGATTCTGAATACATAGCTTGGTTATTGATTGAGTGCGTTCACCGATGAGCAGGATTACATGTTATAATTCTAAGTGAAGGGATTCCGAAGTCTTATTTGAACTATCTTATACAGATACTTATTAATTGAATATTATTCGAGTTAATAAGTAGGATAAAGTGTATAACTTCATAATACCAATAAAGGAAGATCATATCGGGTTAGAGTACTAAGTGCACGGAAAATAATTGATACTGATAGTACCCAAAAAGGGGGTGAATTATATCTCTTGATCCGAGGATATTCACACGTGTCATATGCATGTTTGCTTGTGTCTATAGTGTGAACTTGCATGGTTTAGTGATGCGTCCATAGATCACAAGGCAGAGTCGGACATTAATACATGGAAAGGAAATTAATAAGTGAAACTGGATGACCCGAAGAACTACCTAATTTAATACTTGATCACAATTGTATTTTCTCTATTGCTTGCTTATTTAATTCATTATTTAAATTATATGCTATTTAGATTCGTAACTATTCCAAACCAATTTGCCAACATAGTCTTAGTTAATTAGAATATAATTAAATTGATAATAATCTGTCCCTCGTGTTCGATAATCACTTGGTCACCTATCGAGACTACAATTGATATCCTTATACTTGAGGATTATTTTGTGTGTTGAGAAAACGTTCATCATAATATAAAGTGATACCCAATTAAAATAAAGTGATAATAAAATAGTTGAACTATCTAAAGACTAATTATTAATAATATTATTTTTACTGAATAACTAATAAAAAATAATAATAAATATAAGGATAATTTTTATAAAAAGTGAAACTTATAATTGACGTAAATTAGCAGATGCGTGGATGGCATCATTGGCAGCCGCCGATTTTTGGTCATGTGTATTAACATTAATTAATGATGAACCAAACAAAGCCCTTATTTTTATTTAATTTAATTTTTTTATATTGTATATTTTTTATTTTAGATTGATGGGTAGGATTGGATCCGTCTCACATAAGAAGATCCGTGAGATGATATTATCCAAGACCTATCCTTAAAATTTAGGGTGATTAGTGCACCCTAAATTTATAGAATTAAATGGGTAAGGGTAGGTTTTGGGTGAGACCGTCTCACGAATCCCATTATTTGAGATGGATCTTCCATAGGTTCCACCAATCAATGTACAATTTTTTTAATTTTTAAATTACGCAATGCACAGCTGCCTAGCGCCAGCCGTAAAAGTTCAATCCATTCAATTTTATTACAACGATAACCGTATAATCCATGCTTTATTATTTTTTTCTCTCTTTCATTATATTCTAAGATTAATATTTTTTTATGTAAATTAATTCTTATATTTTAAATTCTTAATAAAAATATACGATAAATATTTGAATAAAATTTAAAGTTAATCAAAATTTTATATTATTATATAGTAAAATATTATATGTAACTATTTTTTTACAATAATATATTTCATTTTATTTGCCCTAAAAATTCTGCGAACACAAAATAGTTTAATCTATAATTATCACTTTTCTATAATTATATATTATTTTTTGTTAAAATTGTTATCACTCTTTATTTATCTTATAAATTGTTCATGTATGAAATAGTTTAAGTAATGGTTATCACTTTTTCTTGATATATGCACCATTTTTAATAAAATATTTATCACTTATTATCTTTAATACAAATTATTCATGAAATAATTTATTAAAATTGATTCACTTTTTCTTGATCAAGTATCAATTTTTATAAAAAAAAAATTGACTTTTTATTCACACTTTCAAACTATAAACCACTTATAAAATAGTTTAATTGGATGGTTATCACTTCCATTTTCATGTATCACTTTTGATTAAAATTTTATCATATTTTATTTTTTCTATTAATTGTTTATGAATAATTTAATTAAAATTGATTATCACTTTTTATTAATTAGATATCACTTTTCATTCGTCTTACAAATTTTTTTGTTGAAACAAGTTATCACTTTTTCTTGATCACATGTCACTTTTTATTAAAATTATTATCACATTTTATCTAACATATTAATTATAAAAAAATAAATTAGTATTCATAGTATTATTAAATATAAATATATAAGAGAGAGGGGACAAATGTATGAAAATTTTACTTATAAAAATTATTAAATTTGAAACTTAAAAAATAAATAATTATTATAATCAATTTTAATAATTTTAGGTTGAGTATAAAAATATTTAAAATAAATTATTATTAAAAAAAAAGAAGACAACATACCTGTATATGGAAATCGATCCGATGACCTGCATATAGGTTCAAAAAGCACGCAATTGCTAATTGCCGGGTATTTGCCCTACCCGTCTCACATAACGAGATACGTGAGACGGTCTCACCCAAGTCTTTGCCAATGGATAATAGGAAGATTTTTTTAAAATAATTATTTTATTTTATTTATAGTGGAGAATGAATTGTAAATTAATCTAACGATTAAAATTGTCTAGGTACACCCGGTGCACTTTAGTTTGACTCTAAAATTTACTTTGTATTATATACATTGCTAAAAACATAATCTGTTTTTTATTTTATTTTTTGTCAAAATCTCAAAGATTTGGAATAAATCACTATTAAAGTAAAAGTGGTGTTTTTTCGCACTTAACCTAAGATGACGTGAAAACTAACATGGCATAGGTCAGTCATGTCAACGAACAGGCATAACCTAGCTGCTCGACTGGTGTAATTTTTAATAAATTTTAAATGTGCCGATCATTTTTTACAATCTCAAAGGTTGAGACAAATTGCAATTGAAATAAAGACGATAGTTTTTTTCTTTGTAATTAATTCAAAATATATTTTAATTTCAATTTTATCATTTCCGCCTAGTATACTTTTCAAATTATTTATTATAAAAAAGTCTCAAAATAATTTAAAAGGTCAACAAGAGGCGATAAAGAAAAAAGATAGTTTATGTTAAACAATATTAAACACTAAACTTAAAGCGATTTATGAGATGGAGAAAATAACTAAGAAAATTGAATGATTTGATATGGTGAAGAACGAAGTTGATTAATAAGTAAAAAAGGTACCACACATGCTTCCTCTTGTGAATGCTAGAGTTCCGGCAGGAGAATGCATTTGAGAGTGTCCCTTCCAACCCCTTTCAACAAAGGGGACTCCTTCATCGATATTGTACCCACTCGTCCATGCCACCGTCATCTACATTCACTCATTTTTTAATTATTTTTTAAAAATTAAATTAGCATAAAAATTTATTTATCACATATGGATATTAACTTAAAAATTTTAAGAAGATGAATAATTTGATATATATATATATATATATATATATAATAAATTTATAACAAAATAATTATAAATGTTTAAATTTTTTTGTTGAAAAGTAAATTTATGAAGAAATACAAGATGAAAAAGTAATAAATGATTGGTTGAAGATAAGAGAAAAATATAATCTCTCTCCACTTTCTATGCACATCAAGTAACCAAATATTTCGTTCCAAATTTATTTTCACATTTATTGTAAATACAGAATTTAAGAAAAATTACTTTTTAGCTTACTATTAGGGTTATTATGATATTTTTAGGTAATAAATAAATAATAAAATATGTAATTTATTAAAAATGTTATGACGATTTTGAAATTTAAGTAGTTTAAAGGGATATTAGTTAGTTGCATTTTCTTTTTAGGGAAATATGAAGTTGAATTTGAAACAGACCAAAACAGAAATGGTGAAGTTGAAGTTGGGAAGGATGGAGTAATTATTTATAGATATTAAAGAGATTTTGAGTAAATGAATAAAAATGATTTGGGTCACCCATTATATGGTTAGCCAACTAAACCGTGTATTTAAAAAGACTCTTAAAATATAGGAAAATCTTATGTGAGACTGTAAACGGATAAAAAATGATAATATTATCAATAAAAACGTGATATTTAATTGATGAAAAGTGATAATGGTCAAGTGAACTATTTAACAAATAATTTATATGTGATACCCGAGCTTCTCACTACTCATTTGTCAATATAATTTAATTTTATGTGATAATTATGTGGCAATTATGTGATAATTATTTTTACATTTTAATTATCTTTACATTTTATTTGATACATACGTGATAAACATGGTGACAATATGTGAATATATGGGTGCATAAATATTTATGTGCATTATTTGGATATATGAGTAAATTATTTTATGAGTATAAATACACTTTTCTTAATTATTAAGTATCACACGTGTTCTCGTAATAATAATAGTGGGTAAAAAAAATATATACAAGTATGTGTATTAATTTGTAAATGTATTATATCTTAGCTATTAAGTATTGCACGTATATTTATAATGGATAATAATAATTTCATTTACTATAAATAGAAACTTACTATAAATAGAAACTTACTATGAATAGTAAATTACTATTAATAGTAAATTAAATAAGTTGGGGCGGTGGGATAGTCGCATACGACTTCCACCCCACCCCTCTATATATAATAGTAACCCTGTTAAGGGTAATTCAAAGCAGAGGTAAGAAAAATGAAAAAAAAAGAAAGAGAGGAAAAGAAGAGAGAGAAGAGA
Organism: Pogostemon cablin; assembly: GCA_023678885.1. Lineage (NCBI taxonomy): Eukaryota > Viridiplantae > Streptophyta > Magnoliopsida > Lamiales > Lamiaceae > Pogostemon > Pogostemon cablin. The sequence continues at coordinate 76,725 of JAHCLQ010000787.1, forward strand.
GGGAGAGAGAGAGAGGAAAGGGAGAGAGAGGAGAGAGAGAGGAAAAAGAGAGAAGAGGGAGCGCGCCGGAACCTGCGTGTTGGAGCGAATTAATTACAGTTCTTTACGGGGTTTATATTACTGTCGGAATCCAGGTAAGTAAAAGTCCAACTACAATGCATAAACATGTTGTTTGTGAATTATTTGTAATTAATATGTGATAATTATGTCATGGATTATTTGTAATTAGTTTAATTACGATATGAATTATTTGAGATTAATTTGTTATACAAGTTGTGGATTTATGTGATTTGGAGAAAGTAGGGTTCATATTTAACAATAATATTTGTAAATTATTTGTGATAATTTTGTGATACAAGTTGAGGATCCATATGATTTGAAATAATATGTCACGCCCCGACCCCAGACAGAACGCGACAACCGCCACGTTACCATAAATTTCGCAGAATGGGTGCACTCCACTCCACAAAGTTTATAGAAAACGTAAGGCTTGCTATCAAGTACCTGTAAAACTGAACAACTGATAACAACGGTTACAACCCGAGGACATCATCTCATAAAGTTTCAACAAGGATTTACAAAGGTACAAAATACAACGGTGTAACTTAGTTTAAAGAAAATATACATGAACGATATAACATCGCGAAGATACAAAAAGAACATCAAGGGGGTCACCAAATATAAACTATACAATCTCGCCAATGAATCCGTCAATTTACATAAAAGAGAAAGTACCCAAAACACGGATTGGATGACGAGCAAACGATAGGAAAACCTCCAACCAAAACGATATCAACAGCCTGAAAAGGAAAGAATGATGGGGGGTGAGCAAAACCACTAGCTCAGTGAGGTGATAAGCCGGTCACCCCGACCCTTATACGAAGCATGTATTCCACTTGCGGTTCATAACATAAAATCCCACATTTCGTCCCACAATAACTATTTCTCACTCAGTATACATATTAATGAAAATAAAAACCTTAGTTCACATTTACGAATAACACAATTAGTTCAAACAACATGTTATCACATAAAAGACGCGTGGGTAGTCAATATCCTCCTCGAACTGAGCTCTCCGTCGAGAGACAGTCCAAGCCCGTCACCGTTACTCTATATAAAATGCACATTAATATTCTTTCTCAATACGCCAAGTGCTAAAGTTCACAATTCAATATCGACGTGAATACTTGAAATGATCAAACATATAAACATATATGACATGCATGTCCCACACCGGTGACGTTGACTGAGCCTATAATAGACTGATCCATCTAACGATCACCCTCCAGAGTATCAGTATTTGGCAAATGGACAGGTGCCCCGTTAGATCTAACTCACCCAGGTTTGCCAATCACGGGCAACTTGGTTGTCACTCTAACTCACCCGAACCGCGACAAATTCGGGCTACTTAATCAATGTCGCTCCAACTCACCCGAACCGTGACCAATTCGGGCTACTTAACCTTGGTACTAGGCATACATATGCATGTGCATCATAAGATGAATAACGACTCAAGTTAGAGTCTTAATTGGCACACAAGAATAACCAGAAATCAATAATACTCATAAAATGGCTAACATGACTCTAACCAGAGCAATCGAGCCAATCAGGCTCTTTACCACATAACATAATACCAAATAATTTTCTTATCAATTAACTAAAACTAAAATAAATGCACATTTATCGAGGGTCCACACTTCCCACAAGAGAAGGCGTTCCCGAATTATCAACTCACAAGGAAGTGATTAACTCTCTCCGGAATCTGAAGTCGGTCCCTTGCCCTTCGTCGATGGTTCTTTACCTAGAAAGGAGATGAGCAATTAAAGACAAATTAAATATAACTAACTATTAGCGTTAACATCCCTTTCATTGCTAAAAACAAATCCTAATCGAGTTCGAACGAGTCGATATTAAATAAAAATGGCATGTAACTCCTTAACATCAGTTCCCAATCCCATATAACCGTTTCAATACATTAACTAAACGAAACGATAAAAAAATAAGTTTGAATTCGACATAAAAATTCTGAAATTTTCCAGCTAGCGGCAGTTTACGAGAAAAATCATAACTAATTGTAGAATAATCGGATTGAGGCGTTTCAAGTGGCTACGGAAAGCTAACGAGTTCAGCTATGTACAGAAATTAAGTTTGCAAACTTTAGAGGGTAATAGCTATGTCAAAATCAGTTCGAACAGTCTGCAAATTACCCACATACCAAAAAGAAAAACCCCACAAAATTACAAAATCATGGAAGAAGGAAGCTTAATTCACACACCACTTACCTCAAAACAACATAAAAACCACCTAGGATGAGGGTTGTAAGGGAGAATTTGATCAACAAGGGTTTCTCCTCTTCCTCTCTTCTTTCCCCTCTTTTGCTTTTCTTCTCCCGTTCTTCTCTCTCTTTTTTTTTTAACTTTAGCCTTAATAATTATATATCAGGTCATTTAAGTGGGCTGAAACTTTGGGCCACAAAATAAATAAATAAATAAATTTGGGCTTTCTAAAAAAAATATAGTTGGGCTTAATTGGGCTGGCCTTTTGGGCCATAAAAATAAATAATTAGGTTTTGGGCTTTCTAACAAAATCTAGTTGGGCTAAGATAGGGCTGGCCTTTTGGGCCATAAAATAAATAAATAGGTTTTGGGCTTTCTAAAAAAAATCTAGTTGAACTAAGATATTATAAAGTATCCCCTCCTCCAAAAAGTTTCGTCCTCGAAACATAAACGTACCTAGAGATGAAAAGAGATTTGGATGGTGTTGACGCATGACTGACTCTGGTTCCCATGTTTCTTCTTCAATTTGATCACTTCTCCATAGAATTCTCACCATAGGAATGGATTTGTTACGAAGCATTTTCTCTCGGCGATCTACAATTTGAACAGGTTGTACTTCGTACGATAGATTTTCCTTTAATACAACTGGGGGATCTTTGAGCACGTGCGAAGGATCTGGTTCATATTTTCTAAGCATAGAGACATGGAAGACATCGTGAATCTTCGACAATTCCGATGGTAGCTCAAGTCGATACGCGACACGACCAATCCTTTGCACGATCGTAAACGGGCCAATATACCTTGGACTCAACTTTCCTCGACGGCGGAATCGCAACACGCCCTTCCATGGAGAAACTTTCAGAAAAACTTTGTCTCCTTCATTAAACTCCAAATCGCGCCTCCTATTATCTGCATAACTTTTCTGTCGATCTTGCTTTGCCTTAAGTCTGTCTCGAATAAGTTGTATTTTTGCCTTCGCATCTTCGATAAGCTCTACTTGTTCGATTTGTCTCTCGCCAACCTCATCCCAAAAGAGTGGTGTTCGACACTTTCGGCCATACAGAGCTTCGTACGGGGGCATTCCAATGCTTGAATGATAACTGTTGTTATAAGCGAACTCCACCAAAGTCACGTACTTATCCCAGCTACCTCCCAAATTCAACACCACTGCACGTAACATGTCTTCTAGTGTCTGTATAGTTCTCTCTGACTGTCCATCAGTCTGTGGATGAAACGAGGTACTGAATAGTAATTTTGTACCTAGCGCTTTCTGCAGACTAGGCCAAAACGGGAAGTGAATCTTGGATCACGGTCAGATATGATTGACACTGGTACTCCGTGCAATCTCACGATCTCATCGACATATAACTTGGCAAGTTTCTCTAAAGATTCGTTGGTATGCACTGGAAGAAAATGTGCCGATTTCGTCAGACGATCGACAATGACCCAAATTGAGTCATGACCCTTTTGGGTTCGAGGTAAACCAGAAACAAAATCCATTGTGACGTTTTCCCATTTCCACTCAGGAATAGGTAGTGGTTGAAGCATGCCGGCTGGTTTTTGGTGTTCCGCTTTAATCTGTTGGCAAGATAAGCACTTTGATACAAATTCAGTAGTGTCCCGTTTCATACCTGGCCACCAATAATGCTCCCGAAGTGTTCTATACATTTTGGTACTACCAGGATGCATAACATAGGCTGAAGAATGGGCTTCCTCAAGAATAGCTCTACGAATATCAAGTTCTGATGGAACACAAACACGATTTTTAAAAGTAAGAAGTCCATCATCCCGAATTTGAAATTCTGTTTCTTTTCCTTGATTTAGCTTCGCCATCTTCTGTTGTAAATGAACATCGTGTGATTGTCTTTCTCGAATTTTCTCGAACAAGGTAGGTCTAACCTCGAATTTGGCAATTAAGGCAGAATCATTAGACTTTTCACAATCGAGCGAAATGTGTAAAGATTTAAATTGCTCCAACATAGGAAGATAAAAAGATTGAATTGAAGCAAGTGAGGTAGAAGACTTTCTACTCAGAGCATCTGCAACAACGTTCGCCTTGCCAGGATGATAATCGATGACGAAGTCATAGTCACTAATCAACTCCATCCATCGCCTTTGCCTGAGGTTGAGCTCCTTTTGCGTGGTGATATACTTTAAGCTCTTGTGATCAGTGAAAACCCGACAAGTTGCACCATACAGATAGTGTCTCCATATCTTCAATGTAAAGACGATTGCAGCCAACTCTAAATCATGTGTAGGATAATTTTCTTCGTTCTTCTTCAATTGCCTTGAAGCGTAGGCAATAACCTTTCCTTCTTGCATGAGAACGCATCCTAATCCTTGTCTCGAGGCATCGCTATAAATGGTAAATTCTCCAATCGCTGGGTCTGGCAAAGCAAGAATAGGAGCTGAAACGAGTCGTCTTTTCAATTCTTGAAATGCTTCCTCGCATTCTTCACTCCATTCAAATTTTACCCCTTTCCGAGTCAATTTAGTTAAAGATGAAGCCAATAACGAAAAGTCTTTGACAAACCGTCGATAATATCCAGCTAATCCCAGAAAACTACGAATCTATGTCACGTTCTTTGGACGCTCCCAATCTAGTATAGCTTGAATCTTCACTGGATCGACGTAGATTCCTTCTTTAGAAATGTGATGACCCAAAAAGCTTACCTCGCGAAGCCAAAATTCACACTTCGAGAATTTAGCATAAAGCTGATTTTCTCTGAGAATGTTCAGAGCAATTCTTAGATGATGAGAATGCTCGTCGTCCGATTTAGAATAAATAAGAATGTCATCAATGAAAATGATGACAAACTTATCTAAGTACGGCCGAAAGACCCGATTCATAAGATCCATAAAAGCTGCAGAAGCATTTGTGAGTCCAAAAGGCATAACACAGAATTCAAAATGACCGTATCTGGTTCGAAAAGCAGACTTAGGGATTTCAGATTCCCTAATCTTGAGTTGGTGATAACCGGATCGCAAATCAATTTTTGAGAACACAGTTGCTCCTTGCAATTGATCAAACAGATCATCGATTCTTGGAAGAGGATATTTGTTTTTGATAGTCACCTTGTTCAATTGACGGTAGTCGACACATAGACGAAGTGATCCATCTTTCTTCTTGACAAAAAGAACTGGAGCACCCCATGGAGATGTGCTAGGTCGTATGAAACCCTTATCCAATAATTCCCCAAGTTGTGTCTGGAGTTCCTTAAGCTCAGCAGGCGACATTCGATATGGAGTAATCGATATAGGTGTGATTCCAGGAAGTACGTCAATGAAGAAATCAATCTCTCGATTCGGAGGTTGTCCTGGTAAGTCTTCGGGAAAGACATCAGGAAATTCCTTCACGATTGGGATGTCATCTAGTTTAGTTTCAGAAAGAGAAGTATCGATGACAAATGCCAAGAATGCCTCACAACCCTTACGCATTAATTTATGCGCAGTCAACATTGAAATAAAAGAGAGGGATCTCGTTTGAAGTTTACCCTCAAAAACAAGTTCTGAGAATCCTGGTCTACGAAAAATAACAAGCTTCTCGTGGCAATCGAGAATTGCATGATGAGAAGAAAGCCAATCCATGCCAAGAATAACATCAAGATCAATCAAAGGCAATGGTATCAATTCAGCCTCTAAAATGACATCTTTGATCTTCAATGGACAACCAAGGAATACTGAATCACGAATTAGACGCTCTCCAAGAGGGGTATGAACGATGATTCCAGGTGACAAATGAGAGATAGGATAATCTAAGATCGCAGTAAGATCATCTCGGATATAAGACCTATCAGAACCTGGGTCAAATAAAGCGTAGACCTGATGGTCTCCCACAAACACATGGCCTAAAGAAGCAATATTAGGTGAGATTGTGATTTAAAAAATTTGAAAAGATAGAATTTCTTACGAATGTTTTATTCGTAATCAAGTGGCATAGCAAGGCGGGGTTAGATTTAGCATGTGAAAATACTCAAATTATAAATTACCTGTCACAACCTTCGGATCTGAGCGAGCCTCTTCTTGGGAAATATGAAATACTCTAGTTTGCTTCCTTCCTTGCATAGGTGATTGAGTACTAGGGCCGCTTGAGGCATCGGGCACTCTGGTAACTGCAGATCGAGTATCTCTGGGTGTAGAATATGTTAGTTTACCACGAAACTGACCAGAACCCTGACTGCTCGTTCCCATAAGCTGAGGACAAGAACTTCGCATATGCCCCGGCTGTCGACACTGAAAACATACTTGAGGAGCCTTACAGGGGCCGTCATGATATTTTAGGCAATTCTGGCACTTGCAATTTTCACCAACCGATCCCGAGACATTGCTCCCGCCTCTACTAAACTGCTCCCGAGGTTGAGGAAAACTAATAGATGCCGAACTTGGTGCGCCACGCTAAGATCCCACACCCCTATACACCTTCGATGCATTTCCTGGAAATGCGCTCCCTTGCCTTTTCTTTTGAGATCGTTCTGCAAGCTTATGTCTCGCCTGAACTAAACCTTCTACCCTCAGGGCTTCTTCTACGAGATCGTCAAGACTCTCGTACTTGTCTCCGGATTTGATGCGATCTCGAATATTTAAATTAAGACCATCTTCAAATCTCTTGCATAAGTCTCTCGTCGTATATGACTCAGGAGCGAATTCTCGCAATTCCAGAAATTTGCTTTCGTACTCAACGACCGACATAATGCCTTGAAAGAGGTTGAAGAACTCCTTTCTCTTCTGATCCTTGATGTACTGAGAGAAGTATCGATCTTTGAATCGTTCCACAAAGATAGCCCACGTAATAGTAACCGAAGTTGTCTCTTTTAGATTCTGCCACCATCGTCATGCATCTGGGCCTAACAGCTTGGTCGCAATGACCACACGATAACATTCTTCAATCATCAAGGTGTCAAAGGTCTCTGTAATCTCCTTTAACCATGCCCCCGCTTTAGAAGCATCTCTTGCACCGTCAAATTTCGAAGTCCCCATGTTTTCAACTGCTTTCACCAAATCAGGTATAAAAAGTGCACCTCGAGAAGCAGAACCTCCTAAAGCCATTTCTGGAGTAAAAACTGGTACATTAGATGTAGGTCGAATCGATTCATTAGCACGAAGAACCTCTTCAGTGACAGTCGTAGTTGTATGAGCCGTTGTAGGTGGTGGAACACCATGTATTCGAATGTGATCATAATACAATTGGTACTGCTCGGGTGTCATCATGTGCTCAATCCGCAACTGGGCCCGTGGTTGCTCTACCTGGGAAACTGACACCCTATGATCAGAATTGATAGGGTCCATAACCATCGGAGGAATAACATGATCAGAAGAAACATGTCCTCGAGGTCCACGAGGAACAGAAGAGAGTAGAGGACTCGGAGGATCACGAGGAGCGTGTCCTCGACCTCGACCTCGACCTCGACCTCGACCTCTACCTCGACCTCGAACTGAAGGTGCCATAATGACTGAAAGGAAGAAAGGAAAGAAAATGCAAGGTCAACGTCAAGGCAATACGATACCCTAGGATGACATAGAAACAAAGTTGGACTCATTGGCTTGACACAAAAAGAATGAGAATCATAAAACCAGGCTCTGATACCAAGAAAGTTGTCACGCCCCGACCCCAGACAGAACGCGACAACCGCCACGTTAACCATAAATTTCGCAGAATGGGTGCACTCCACTCCACAAAGTTTATAGAAAACGTAAGGCTTGCTATCAAGTACCTGTAGAACTGAACAACTGATAACAACGGTTACAACCCGAGGACATCATCTCATAAAGTTTCAACAAGGATTTACAAAGGTACAAAATACAACGGTGTAACTTAGTTTAAAGAAAATATACATGAACGATATAACATCGCGAAGATACAAAAAGAACATCAAGGGGGTCACCAAATATAAACTATACAATCTCGCCAATGAATCCGTCAATTTACATAAAAGAGAAAGTACCCAAAACACGGATTGGATGACGAGCAAACGATAGGAAAACCTCCAACCAAAACGATATCAACAGCCTGAAAAGGAAAGAATGATGGGGGGTGAGCAAAACCACTAGCTCAGTGAGGTGATAAGCCGGTCACCCCGACCCTTATACGAAGCATGTATTCCACTTGCGGTTCATAACATAAAATCCCACATTTCGTCCCACAATAACTATTTCTCACTCAGTATACATATTAATGAAAATAAAAACCTTAGTTCACATTTACGAATAACACAATTAGTTCAAACAACATGTTATCACATAAAAGACGCGTGGGTAGTCAATATCCTCCTCGAACTGAGCTCTCCGTCGAGAGACAGTCCAAGCCCGTCACCGTTACTCTAGATAAAATGCACATTAATATTCTTTCTCAATACGCCAAGTGCTAAAGTTCACAATTCAATATCGACGTGAATACTTGAAATGATCAAACATATAAACATATATGACATGCATGTCCCACACCGGTGACGTTGACTGAGCCTATAATAGACTGATCCATCTAACGATCACCCTCCAGAGTATCAGTATTTGGCAAATGGACAGGTGCCCCGTTAGATCTAACTCACCCAGGTTTGCCAATCACGGGCAACTTGGTTGTCATTCTAACTCACCCGAACCGCGACAAATTCGGGCTACTTAATCAATGTCGCACCAACTCACCCTAACCGTGACCAATTCGGGCTACTTAACCTTGGTACTAGGCATACATATGCATGTGCATCATAAGATGAATAACGACTCAAGTTAGAGTCTTAATTGGCACACAAGAATAACCAGAAATCAATAATACTCATAAAATGGCTAACATGACTCTATCCAGAGCAATCGAGCCAATCAGGCTCTTTACCACATAACATAATACCAAATAATTTTCTTATCAATTAACTAAAACTAAAATAAATGCACATTTATCGAGGGTCCACACTTCCCACAAGAGAAGGCGTTCCCGAATTATCAACTCACAAGGAAGTGATTAACTCTCTCCGGAATCTGAAGTCGGTCCCTTGCCCTTCGTCGATGGTTCTTTACCTAGAAAGGAGATGAGCAATTAAAGACAAATTAAATATAACTAACTATTAGCGTTAACATCCCTTTCATTGCTAAAAACAAATCCTAATCGAGTTCGAACGAGTCGATATTAAATAAAAATGGCATGTAACTCCTTAACATCAGTTCCCAATCCCATATAACCATTTCAATACATTAACTAAACGAAACGATAAAAAAATAAGTTTGAATTCGACATAAAAATTCTGAAATTTTCCAGCTAGCGGCAGTTTACGAGAAAAATCATAACTAATTGTAGAATAATCGGATTGAGGCGTTTCAAGTGGCTACGGAAAGCTACGAGTTCAGCTACGTACAGAAATTAAGTTTGCAAACTTTCGAGGGTAATAGTTATGTCAAAATTAGTTCGAACAGTCTGCATATTACCCACATACCAAAAAGAAAAACCCCACAAAATTACAAAATCATGGAAGAAGGAAGCTTAATTCACACACCACTTACCTCAAAACAACTTAAAAACCACCTAGGATGAGGGTTGTAAGGGAGAATTTGATCAACAAGGGTTTCTCCTCTTCCTCTCTTCTTTCCCCTCTTTTGCTTTTCTTCTCCCGTTCTTCTCTCTCTTTTTTTTTTTAACTTTAGCCTTAATAATTATATATCAGGCCATTTAAGTGGGCTGAAACTTTGGGCCACAAAATAAATAAATAAATAAATTTGGGCTTTCTAAAAAAAATATAGTTGGGCTTAATTGGGCTGGCCTTTTGGGCCATAAAAATAAATAATTAGGTTTTGGGCTTTCTAACAAAATCTAGTTGGGCTAAGATAGGGCTGGCCTTTTGGGCCATAAAATAAATAAATAGGTTTTGGGCTTTCTAAAAAAAATCTAGTTGAACTAAGATATTATATAATATCATCATCATATATAGATCTGTGTGATTGGAAACTGTTGCAAATATATTTATATGGTTTGAGAAAATATTGGTTATTAGGATCTGTGGGATCCAAGATGAAGTTGATTCCAAAAAGAGATCCGTGTGATCCCAGGGTGAAGTGATTATTCTATAAATGGATCTATGGGATTGAGGTGAAGTTGTTATTTCAGAAGTGGATTTGTGTGAATTGAAATTAAGTTGTTGCTTTATTGTGATTAAATGTTGATATTGATATTGTAAATGGTTTATGAAGCACATTTAATTGTTTTGGGTGCATACCATGCATAAACATGAAAAGTGTTTTCCTCAAAATTAATAAGATACTAATGGTGTGTGCGGCCACTATATATGCATCTCTGTCAGGGTTCGGAAAAATCGTTCCCGATATTTTTATTAGGGGTTCGGAAAAATCGTCCCCACCACTTTGCCAGAGTTCGGAAAAATCGTTCTCGGCACTATTTTCGGGGTTCGGAAAAATCGTCCCCATTGAGCTCAGTTGGGGTGCATATCATAAGTGTGTCGTGGGGATCCCGCAACGTGAACAGTTTTCAAAATAAAAGAGATCAATTAGAAAAATTAGGAAATAGGCGATAGAGAACTAAATGCATTTTCATGCACTGATATGCATGATTTCTACTTACTGAGATTTTTATCTCACTAGTTTATGCATTGTAGGTGAGCATGTTGATGATTGAGTTTGTGATGTGACTGTGCAAGCTGTGGAGCTCCTTCAAGGTTTTGAGCGGATGTACATAGATGACGACCTGTTGGGCTAGGCCGTGGGTTTATTTTGTTTCCGCTGATGTTTTGGTGGTGTAATATAATAAGTATTGTCGCGAGTTTGTCTGATTTGAAGTGATGTCAGAAACCAGTACGTACGTTGAACTGGTGTAATGATTTTGGTTATAAACATATTATGTGAAAAAAAAATTATATGCAGGTTTTTATAATGATGATGTTTATGTTAAATAGTATTTGAATTATAAGTTATGTAAGGTGGGTCGTGTCATTATAGTATAAATAAAAAGTGATAACATTTTATAACGAAAGTGATAATGATGTGATCACTCTTTTACGTGCGACGGTCTCATACAAGTCTTTATCTTAATATATTAAATTACCCAAAATAAAATATAATATCAAGATTAACATGAGAACGACGTGTATATAAATTTCTTCTTAAGAAAATATGGTAACGTCATATACACAATATTTTTAAGGAGACACGTGACGTTGCAACCTACACAACTGTAAAATTTTTTTTGACAAATAATTCCATTATAAATGGGAAATTGTTATAATGGGTCAATCTAGTTAAAACTTTATCTAAATGACCTTTGACCAAAATGGCATTACATTAATAATTGGAAAAAAGAAAAAAATATAAATTATTATTTACAATTGAGAGTTAAACTTTTCTTTAATTAATATTTGCTCCAAATCTTCCAAAATCAAGAAGAAATAAGTCTGGAAACTCTATGCCAAAAATTTTCTTCTCAACATCGCACTTTTCTCCTCTCAAGTTTTGGAGCGTGAAAATTCTATCATCTCCTATCTCGCTCATGATCTGCATTTTCTGTGGGTAGTTGGACCTTTTTTTCATTCATTTCAGTCGGATTTTACCATATAACGCGAATTATATATTCTTCATAGTGTAGGATTTAAGTGGAATTGTATTTTACATTAAGAGTACATATTTTAAAAACAAGATTTAAGCATTCGTTGGAAACAAATAAGATATGTGTTTCCAAACTCTTTCTTCGGTTCAGTTTTAGTTAGATGAAATGAGGTTTGAATATGTTCTTTCTAGGGCACCTATGCAAGTTGCTATAGTTTCATTTGTGCATGGTGTGGAATTTTCTTGCCTTGTTTTGCTTAGGTTCTTAAATGTGGAATAAGTGTTTGAAGTGTTCAAGTGGGAGTTGTACGATTGGTTAGGTTTTCTTTAAAATTTGGTGAAAATTGCATTGCAAATATGAATGACGTTATTATGCCTTGAGAATGCATGCAAGGTGTTTGATGAAATAGCTAAGAGAAATTTTTTTGCTTTAAAATGTTTCATGGTAATTTTAATTGAGCAATAATTGTTTATGAAAGAAGAGTGTGGTACAATAATGCATGATTTTGAGCTTATTGTTGAAAGAATGAGGTTGAATGAAAGCAAGAATCATGAATCTTAAAAATTGAAAAATCGTGCACACCAATTTTTTGGCGAAAAGTCTAAGTGAAATTTTTTATGTTTTATGTGTTTCATTGTGTTATAAGTTGAGAACTTGTTGTTTATGGGAGAAGATGTGATGCATTGATGCATGGAATTTAGGCTAAAAAATGGTGGAAGTGATGAGATGCATAAATCCTTGCTAAGAAAATAAGTACTCTAATCTTTATAAACTGCTTTTATTATTTTATTTTTGATTCTCATTTTCTCGTTACGATCAACCTTTACTTCGTTTCGATGCATATTTAATTCATTTTGATGCTCCTTTTCTTCTTACGATCAATATTTATATTGTTTCGATGCAGATTTCCCTCTTTTTGATGCTCGTTTTCTCATTACGATCAATATTTTCTTTGTTTCGATGCATATTTCCTTCGTTTTGATTCTTATTTTCTCGTTACGATCAATATTACCTTCATTTTAATGCATATTTCCAGCATTTTGATGCTCCTTTTCTCGTTACGATTAACATTTCCTTCGTTTCGATGCATATTTCCTTAATTTTGATGCTCATTTTCTCGTTACGATCAATATTTCCGTCGTTTTGATGCATATTTCCTTCACTTTGATGCACTTTTTCTAGTTACGATCAGCATTTCCTTTGTTTCGATGCATATTTACTTCATTTTGATGCTCCTTTTCTTGTTACGATCAACTCATTCGTTTCAATGCAGATTTCCTTCTTTCTGAGGTTCGTTTTCTCGTTATTATCAATGTTTCCCTTGTTTCTATGCATATTTCATTCATTTTGATGCTTCTTTTCTCATTATGATCAATATTTCCTTCGTTTTGATGAATATTTCCTTCATTTTAATGCTTATTTTCTCGTTACGATGAACATTTCCTTCGTTCCGATGAATATTTCCTTCATTTTGATGCTCCTTTCTCATTACTACCAACATTTCCATCGTTTCGATTAATATTTCCTTCATTTCGATGCTCATTTTCTCGTTACGATCAACATTTCCTTCATTTCGAAGAATATTTCCTTCATTTTAATGCTTATTTTCTCGTTACGATCAACATTTCCTTCGTTTCGATGCATATTTCCTTCATTTTGATACTCCTTTTCTTGTTACGATCAACATTTCATTCGTTTGACGCAGATTTCCTTCGTTTTGATTCTCATTTTCTCGTTACGATCAATATTACCTTCGCTTCTATGCATATTTTATTCATTTTGATGCTCCTTTTCTCGTTACGATCAACATTTCATTCATTTCGATACAGATTTCCATCATTTTGATGCTCCTTTTCTCAGTACGATCAATATTTCATTTATTTCATTGAATATTTTCTTCATTTTAATGCTGATTTTCTCGTTACGATCAATATTTTCTTCGTTTCGATGTATATTTCCTTCATTTTGATGCACTTTTTCTCGTTACGATCAGAATTTACTTCATTTCGATGCATATTTATTTCATTTTGATGCCCATTTTCTCATTACGATCAACATTTCCTTCATTTCGATGAATATTTCCTTCATTTTAATGCTCATTTTCTCGTTAAGATCTACATTTCCTTTGTTTCGAGGCATATTTCCTTCATTTTGATGCTCTTTTTCTTGTTACGATCAACATTTCATTCATTTTGATGCAGATTTCCTTCTTTTTGATGCTCGTTTTCCCGTTATGATCAATGTTTCCTTTGTTTCGATGAATATTTCCTTCATTTTGATGCTCCTTTTCTCATTACGATCATCATTTCCTTTGTTTCGATGCATATTTCCTTCATTTTAATGCTCATTTTCTCGTTACGATCAAAATTTTATTCGTTTCGATGCAGATTTCCTTCTTTTTTATTCTCTTTTTTTCGTTATTATCAATGTTTCCTTTGTTTTGGTGCATGTTTCCTTCATTTTGAAGCTCCTTTCTCATTACGATCAGTATGTCCATCGTTTCCATTAATATTTCCTTTATTTCGATGCTCATTTGCACGTTACGATCAACATTTTTTTATTTCGATGTATATTTCTTTCATTTTGATGCACTTTTTCTCGTTACGATCAGCATTTACTTCGTTTCGATGCATATTTCCTTCATTTTGATGTTCCTTTCCTTGTTACGATCAACATTTCATTCGTTTTGATGCAGATTTCGTTCGTTTTGATTCTCATTTTCTCATTACGATTAATATTAACTTCATTTTGATGAATATTTCCTTCATTTTGATGCTCCTTTTCTCGTTACGATCAACATTTCTTTCGTTTCGATGCAGATTTACATCATTTTGATGCTCTTTTTCTCAGTATGATCAATGTTTCTTTCGTTTCGATGAAATTTTCTTCATTTTAATGCTTATTTTCTCGTTACGATCAACATTTTCTTCTTTTCGATGTATATTTCCTTCTTTTTAATGCACTTTTTCTCGTTACTATAAGAATTTACTTCGTTTCGATGCATATCTACTTCATTTTGATGCCCATTTTCTCATTACGATCAACATTTCATTGTTTCGATGAATATTTCCTTCATTTTAATGCTCATTTTCTCGTTACGATCAACATTTCCTTCGTTTCGATGCATATTTCCTTCATTTTGATGCTCCTTTTCTTGTTATGATGAACATTTCATTCATTTCGATGCAGATTTCCTTCTTTTTGATGCCCTTTTTCTCGTTATGATCAATGTTTCCTTTGTTTCGATGCATATTTCCTTCTTTTTTATGCTCATTTTCTCGTTATGATCAATGTTTCCTTTGTTACGACGCATATTTCCTTCATTTTAATGCTCATTTTCTCATTACGATCAACATTTCCTTTGTTTCGATGTATATTTTCTTCATTTTAATGCTCATTTTCTCGTTACGATCAAAATTTCATTCGTTTCCATGCAGATTTCCTTCTTTTTGATTCTCGTTTTCTTGTTATTATCAATGTTTCCATTGTTTCGATGCATGTTTCCTTCATTTTGAAGCTCCTTTCTCATTACGATAAGCATTTCCATCGTTTCGATTAATATTTCCTTCATTTCGATGCTCATTTGCTCGTTACGATCAATATTTTTTTATTTCGATGTATATTTCTTTCATTTTGATGCACTTTTTCTTGTTACGATCAGCATTTACTTCGTTTCGATGCATATTTCCTTCATTTTCATGCTCCTTTCCTTGTTACGATCAACATTTCATTCGTTTTGATGCAGATTTCGTTCGTTACGATTCTCATTTTCTCGTTACGATCAATATTACCTTCGTCTTGATGAATATTTCCTTCATTTTGATGCTCCTTTTCTCGTTACGATCAATATTTCATTCGTTTCGATGCAGATTTCCATCATTTTGATGCTCTTTTTCTCAGTACGATCAATATTTCTTTCGTTTCGATGAATATTTTCTTCATTTTAATGCTCATTTTCTCATTACGATCAACAATTTCTTCGTTTCGATGTATATTTCCTTCATTTTAATGTAGTTTTTCTCGTTACTATCTGCATTTACTTCGTTTCGATGCATATCTACTTCATTTTGATGCCCATTTTCTCATTATGATCATTATTTACTTCGTTACTATAATATCTTAGCTCAACTAGATTTTTTTTAGAAAGCCCAAAACCTATTTATTTATTTTTATAGCCCAAAAGGCCAGCCCAATTAAGTCCAACTAGATTTATTTTAGAAAGCCCAAAACTTATTTATTTATTTTATGGCCCAAAAGGTCAGCACTATCTTAGCCTAATTAGAATTTTTTTTAGAAAGCCCAAACTTATTTATTTATTTATTTTGTGGCCCAAAGTTTCAGCCCACTTAAATGGCCTGATATATAATTAGTAAGGCTAAAGTTAAAAAAAAAAGAGAGAGAAGAACGGGAGAAGAAAAGCAAAAGAGGGGAAAGAAAAGAGTGAAGAGGAGAAACCCTTGTTGATCAAATTCTCCTTTACAACCCTCATCCTAGGTGGTTTCTAAGTTGTTTTGAGGTAAGTGGTGTGTGAATTAAGCTTCCTTCTTCCATGGTTTTATAATTTTGTGGTGTTTTTCTTTTTGGTATGTGGGTAATTCGCAGACTGTTTGAATTGATTTTGACATAGCTATTGCCCTCGAAACTTTACAAACTTAATATATGTACGTAGCTGAACTCGTTAGCTTTACGTAGCCACTTGAAACGCCTCAATCCGATTATTCTACAATTAGTTATGATTTTTATCGTAAACTGCCGCTAGCTGGAAAATTTCAGAATTTTTATGCGAATTCAAACTTATTTTCTATCGTTTCGTTTAGTTAATGTATTGAAATGGGTTATGTGGGATTGGGAACTGATGTTAAGGAGTTACATACCATTTTTATTTAATATCGACTCGTTCGAACTCGATTAGGATTTGTTTTTAGCAATGAAAGGAATGTTACCGCTAATAGTTAGTTATATTTAATTTGTCTTTAATTGCTCATCTCCTTTCTAGGAAAAGAACCATCGACGAAGGGCAAGGGACCGACTTCAGATTCTGGAGAGAGTTAATCACTTCCTTGTGAGTTGATAATTCGGGAACGCCTTCTCTTGTGGGAAGTGTGGACCCTCGATAAATGTGCATTTATTTTAGTTTTAGTTAATTGATAAGAAAATTATTTGGTATTATGTTATGTGGTAAAGAGTCTGGTTGGCTCGATTGCTCTGGTTAGAGTCATGTTAGCCATTTTATGAGTATTATTGATTTTTGGTTATTCTTGTGTGCCAATTAAGACTCTAACTTGAGTCGTTATTCATCTTATGATGCACATGCATATGTATGCCTGGTACCAAGGTTAAGTAACCCGAATTGGTCACGGTTCGGGTGAGTTGGAGCGACATTGATTAAGTAGCCCAAATTTGTCGCGGTTCGGGTGAGTTAGAGTGACAACCAAGTTGCCCGTTGCTTGGCAAACCCGGGTGAGTTAGATCTAACGGGGCACCTGTCCATTTGCCAAATACTGATACTCTGGAGGGTGATCGTTAGATGGATCAGTCTATTATAGGCTCAGTCAACGTCACCGGTGTGGGACATGCATGTCATATATGTTTATATGTTTGATCATTTCAAGTATTCACGTCGATATTGAATTGTGAACTTTAGCACTTGGCGTGTTGAGAAAGAATATTAATGTGCATTTTATCTAGAGTAACGGTGACGGGCTTGGACTGTCTCTCGACGGAGAGCTTAGTTCGAGGAGGATATTGACTACCAACGCGTCTTTTATGTGATAACATGTTGTTTGAACTAATTGTGTTATTCATAAATGTGCACTAAGGTTTTTATTTTCATTAATATGTACACTGAGTGAGAATAGTTATTGTGGGACGAAATGTGGGATTTTATGTTATGAACCGCGAGTGGAATACATGCTTCGTATAAGGGTCGGGGTGACCGGCTTATCACCTCACTGAGCTAGTGGTTTTGCTCACCCCCATCATTCTTTCCTTTTCAGGCCGTTGATATCGTTTTGGTTGGAGGTTTTCCTATCGTTTGCTCGTCATCCAGTCCGTGTTTTGGGTACTTTCTCTTTTATGTAAATTGATGGATTCATTGGCGAGATTGTATAGTTTATATTTGATGACCCCCTTGATGTTCTTTTTGGTACTCTCGCGATGTTATATCGTTCATGTATATTTTCTTTAAACTAAGTTACACCGTTGTATTTTGTACCTTTGTAAATCCTTGTTGATACTTTATGAGATGATGTCCTCGGGTTGTACCCGTTGTTATCGGTTGTTCAGTTCTACAGGTACTTGATAGCAAGCATTACATTTTCTATAAATTTTGTGGAGTGGAGTGCACCCATTCCGTGAAATTTATGGTTAACGTGGCGGTTGTCGCGTTCTGTCTGGGGTCGGGGCGTGACAACTTTCTTGGTATCAGAGCCTGGTTTTATGATTCTCATTCTTTTTGAGTCAAGCCAATGAGTCCAACTTTGTTTCTATGTCATCCTAAGGTATCGTATTGCCTTGACGTTGACCTTGCATTTTCTTTCCTTTCTTCCTTTCAGTTATTATGGCACCTCCAGTTCGTCGTCGAGGTCGAGGACACGCTCCTCGTGATCATCTGAGTCCTCTACTCTCTTCTGTTCCTCGTGGACCTCGAGGACATGTTTCTTCTGATCATGTCGTTCCTCCGACGGTTATGGACCCTATCAATTCTGATCATAGGGTGCCAGTTTCCCAAGTAGAGCAACCACGGGCCCAGTTGCGGGTTGAGCACATGATGACACCCGAGCAGTACCAATTGTATTATGATCACATTCGAATACATGATGTTCCACCACCTACAACGGCTCATACAACTACGACTGTCACTGAAGAGGTTCTTCGTGCTAATGAATCGATTCGACCTACATCTAATGTACCAGTTTTTACTCCAGAAATGGCTTTAGGAGGTTCTACTTCTCGAGGTGCACTTTTTATACCTGATTTGGTGAAAGCGGTTGAAAACATGGGGACTTCGAAATTTGACGGTGCAAGAGATGTTTCTAAAGCGGGGGCATGGTTAAAGGAGATTACAGAGACCTTTGACACTTTGATGATTGAAGAATGTTATCGTGTGGTCATTGCAACCAAACTGTTAGACCCAGATGCACGACGATGGTGGCAGAATCTAAAAGAGACATCCTCGATTATTATTACGTGGGCTATCTTTGTGGAACGATTCAAAGATCGATACTTCTCTCAGTACATCAAGGATCAGAAGAGAAATGAGTTCTTCAACCTCTTTCAAGGCATTATGTCAGTCGTGGAGTATGAAAGCAAATTTCTGGAATTGTGACAATTCGCTCCTGAGTCATATACGACGAGAGACTTATGCAAGAGATTTGAAGATGGTCTTAATTTAAATATTCGAGATCGCATCAAGTCTAGAGACAAGTACGAGAGTCTTGACGATCTCGTAGAAGAAGCCCTGAGGGTAGAAGGTTTAGTTCAGGCGAGACATAAGCTTGCAGAACGATCTCAAAAGAAAAGACAAGGGAGCGCATTTCCAGGAAATGCATCGAAGGAGTATAGGGGTGTGGGATCTTCGCATGGCGCACCAAGTTCGGTACCTATTAGTTTTCCTCAACCTCGGGAGCAGTTTAGTAGAGGCGAGAGCAATGTCTCGGGATCGGTTGGTGAAAATCGCAAGTGCCAGAATTGCTTAAAATATCACGACGGCCCCTGTAAGGCTCCTCAAGTATGTTTTCAGTGTCGACAGCCGGGGCATATGCGAAGTTCTTGTCCTCAGCTTATGGGAGCGAGCAGTCAGGGTTCTGGTCAGCTTCGTGGTAAACTAACATATTCTACACCCAGAGATACTCGATCTGCAGTTACCAGAGTGCCCGATGCCTCAAGCGGCCCTAGTACTCAATCACCTATGCAAGGAAGGAAGCAAACTAGAGTATTTCATATTTCCCAGGAAGAGGCTCGCTCAGATCCGAAGGTTGTGACAGGTATTTATAATCTGAGTATTTTCACATACTAGATGTAACCCCGCCTTGTTATGCCACTTGATTACGAATAAAATATTCGTAAAAAATTCTATCTTTACGAATTTTTAAATCACAATCTCACCTAATATTACTTCTTTAGGCCATGTGTTTGTGGTAGACCATCAGGTCTACACTTTATTTGACCCGGGTTCTGATTGGTCTTATATCCCGGATGATCTTACTGCGATCTTATATTATCCTATCTCTCATTTGTCACCTGGAATCATCGTTCATACCCCTCTTGGAGAGTGTCTAATTCGTGATTCGGTATTCCTTGGTTGTCCATTGAAGATCAAAGATGTCATTTTAGAGGCTGAATTGATACCATTGCCTTTGATTGATCTTGATGTTATTCTTGGCATGGATTGGCTTTCTTCTCATCATGCAATTCTCGATTGCCACGAGAAGCTTGTTATTTTTTGTAGACCAGGATTCTCAGAACTTGTTTTTAAAGGTAAACTTCAAACGAGATCCCTCTCTTTTATTTCAATGTTGACTGCGCATAAATTAATGCGTAAGGGTTGTGAGGCATTCTTGGCATTTGTCATCGATATTTCTCTTTCTGAAACTAAACTAGATGACATCCCGATCGTGAATGAATTTCCTGATGTCTTTCCCGAAGACTTACCAGGACAACCTCCGAATCGAGAGATTGATTTTTCCATTGACGTACTTCCTGGAATCACACCTATATCGATTACTCCATATCGAATGTCGCCTGCTGAGCTCATGGAACTCCAGACACAACTTGGGGAATTATTGGAGAAGGGCTTCATACGACCTAGCACATCTCTTTGGGGTGCTCCAGTTCTTTTTGTCAAGAAGAAAGATGGATCACTTCGCCTATGTGTCGACTACCGCCAATTGAACAAGGTGACAATTAAGAACAAATATCCTCTTCCAAGAATCAATGATCTGTTTGATCAATTGCAAGGAGCAACTTTGTTCTCAAAAATTAATTTGCGATCCGGTTATCACCAACTCAAGATTAGGGAATCTGATATCCCTAAGTCTGCTTTTCGAACCAGATACGGTCATTTTGAATTCTGTGTTATGCCTTTTAGACTCACAAATGCTCCTGCAGCTTTTATGGATCTTATGAATCGGGTCTTTCGGCCGTACTTAGATAAGTTTGTCATCATCTTCATTGATGACATTCTTATTTATTCTAAATCAGACGACGAGCATTCTCATCATCTAAGAATTCCTCTGAACATTCTCAGAGAAAATCAGCTTTATGCTAAATTCTCGAAGTGTGAATTTTGGCTTCGTAAGATAAGCTTTTTGGGTCATCACATTTCTAAAGAAGGAATCTACGTCGATCCAGTGAAGATTCAAGCTATACTATATTGGGAGCGTCCAAAGAACGTGACAGAGATTCGTAGTTTTCTGGGATTAGCTGGATATTATCGACGGTTTGTCAAAGACTTTTCGTTATTGGCTTCATCTTTGACTAAATTGACTCGGAAAGGGGTAAAATTTGAATGGAGTGAAGAATGCGAGGAAGCATTTCAAGAATTGAAAAGACGACTCGTTTCAGCTCATATTCTTGCTTTGCCAGACCTAGCGATTGGAGAATTTACCATTTATAGCGACGCCTCGAGACAAGGATTAGGATGCGTTCTCATGCAAGAAGGAAAGGTTATTGCCTACGCTTCAAGGCAATTGAAGAAGAACGAAGAAAATTATCCTACACATGATTTAGAGTTGGCTGCAATCGTCTTTGCATTGAAGATCTGGAGGCACTATCTGTATGGTGCAATTTGTCAGGTTTTCACTGATCACAAGAGCTTAAAGTATATCACCACGCCAAAGGGGCTCAACCTCAGGCAAAGGTGATGGATGGAGTTGATTAGTGACTATTACTTAGTCATCGATTATCATCCTGGCAAGGCGAACGTTGTTGCAGATGCTCTGAGTAGGAAGTCTTCTACCTCACTTGCTTCGATTCAATCTTTTTATCTTCCTATGTTGGAGCAATTTAAATCTTTACACATTTCGCTCGATTGTGAAAAGTCTAATGATTCT
Organism: Pogostemon cablin; assembly: GCA_023678885.1. Taxonomy (NCBI): domain Eukaryota; kingdom Viridiplantae; phylum Streptophyta; class Magnoliopsida; order Lamiales; family Lamiaceae; genus Pogostemon; species Pogostemon cablin. Next base: position 98,591 of record JAHCLQ010000787.1, read on the forward strand.
GCCTTAATCGCCAAATTCGAGGTTAGACCTACCTTGTTCGAGAAAATTAGAGAACGATAATCACACGATGTTTATTTACAACAGAAGATGGCGAAGCTAAATCAAGGAAAAGAAACAGAATTTCAAATTCGGGATGATGGACTTCTTACTTTTAAAAATCGTGTTTGTGTTCCATCAGAACTTGATGTTCGTAGAGCTATTCTTGAGGAAGCCCATTCTTCAGCCTATGCTATGCATCCTGGTAGTATCAAAATGTACAGAACACTTCGGGAGCATTATTGGTGGCCAGGTATGAAACGGGACACTACTGAATTTGTATCAAAGTGCTTATCATGCCAACAGATTAAAGCGGAACACCAAAAACCAGCCGGCATGCTTCAACCACTACCTATTCCTGAGTGGAAATGGGAAAACGTCACAATGGATTTTGTTTCTGGTTTACCTCGAACCCAAAAGGGTCATGACTCAATTTGGGTCATTGTCGATAGTCTGACGAAATCGGCACATTTCCTTCCAGTGCATACCAATGAATCTTTAGAGAAACTTGCCAAGTTATATGTCGATGAGATCGTGAGATTACACGGAGTACCAGTATCAATCATATCTGACCGTGATCCAAGATTCACTTCCCGTTTTTGGCCTAGTCTGCAGAAAGCGCTAGGTACAAAATTACTATTCAGTACCTCGTTTCATCCACAGACTGATGGACAGTCAGAGAGAACTATACAGACACTAGAAGACATGCTACGTGCAGTGGTGTTGAATTTGGGAGGTAGCTGGGATAAGTACGTGACTTTGGTGGAGTTCGCTTATAACAACAGTTATCATTCAAGCATTGGAATGCCCCCGTACGAAGCTCTGTATGACCGAAAGTGTCGAACACCGCTCTTTTGGGATGAGGTTGGCGAGAGACAAATCGAACAAGTAGAGCTTATCGAAAATGCGAAGGCAAAAATACAAATTATTCGAGACAGACTTAAGGCAGCGCAAGATCGACAGAAAAGCTACGCAGATAATAGGAGGCGCGATTTGGAGTTTAATGAAGGAGACAAAGTTTTTCTTAAAGTTTCTCCATGGAAGGGCGTGTTGCGATTCCGCCGTCGAGGAAAGTTGAGTCCAAGGTATATTGGCCCATTTAATATCGTGCAAAGATTGGTCGTGTCGCGTATCGACTTGAGCTACCATTGGAATTGTCGAAGATTCACGATGTCTTCCATGTCTCTATGCTTAGAAAATATGAACCAGATCCTTCGCACGTGCTCAAAGATCCCCCAGTTGTATTAAAGGAAAATCTATCGTACGAAGTACAACCTGTTCAAATTGTAGATCGCCGAAAGAAAATGCTTCGTAACAAATCCATTCCTATGGTGAGAATTCTATGGAGAAGTGATCAAATTGAAGAAGAAACATGGGAACCAGAGTCAGTCATGCGTCAACACCATCCAAATCTCTTTTCATCTCTAGGTACGTTTATGTTTCGAGGACGAAACTTTTTAGAGGAGGGGATATTTTATAATATCTTTGCTTAACTACTTTTTTTTTAGAAAGCCCAAAACCTATTTATTTATTTTTATAGCCCAAAAGGCCAGCCTAATTAAGCCCAACTAGATTTATTTTAGAAAGCCCAAAACCTATTTATTTATTTTATGGCCCAAAAGGTCAGCCCTATCTTAGCCCAATTAGAATTTTTTTTAGAAAGCCCAAACTTATTTATTTATTTATTTTGTGGCCCAAAGTTTCAACCCACTTAAATGGCCTGATATATAATTAGTAAGGCTAAAGTTAAAAAAAAAAGAGAGAGAAGAACGGGAGAAGAAAAGCAAAAGAGGGGAAAGAAAAGAGTGAAGAGGAGAAACCCTTGTTGATCAAATTCTCCCTTACAACCCTCATCCTAGGTGGTTTCTAAGTTGTTTTGAGGTAAGTGGTGTGTGAATTAAGCTTCCTTCTTCCATGGTTTTATAATTTTGTGGTGTTTTTCTTTTTGGTATGTGGGTAATTCGCAGACTGTTTGAATTGATTTTGACATAGCTATTGCCCTCGAAACTTTACAAACTTAATTTATGTACGTAGCTGAACTCGTTAGCTTTACGTAGCCACTTGAAACGCCTCAATCCGATTATTCTACAATTAGTTATGATTTTTATCGTAAACTGCCGCTAGCTGGAAAATTTCAGAATTTTTATGTCGAATTCAAACTTATTTTCTATCGTTTCGTTTAGTTAATGTATTGAAACGGGTTATGTGGGATTGGGAACTAATGTTAAGGAGTTACATACCATTTTTAATTAATATCGACTCGTTCGAACTCGATTAGGATTTATTTTTAGCAATGAAAGGAATGTTACCGCTAATAGTTAGTTATATTTAATTTGTCTTTAATTGCTCATCTCCTTTCTAGGAAAAGAACCATCGACGAATGGCAAGGGACCGACTTCAGATTCTGGAGAGAGTTAATCACTTCCTTGTGAGTTGATAATTCGGGAACGCCTTCTCTTGTGGGAAGTGTGGACCCTCGATAAATGTGCATTTATTTTAGTTTTAGTTAATTGATAAGAAAATTATTTGGTATTATGTTATGTGGTAAAGAGTCTGGTTGGCTCGATTGCTCTGGTTAGAGTCATGTTAGCCATTTTATGAGTATTATTGATTTCTGGTTATTCTTGTGTGCCAATTAAGACTCTAACTTGAGTCGTTATTCATCTTATGATGCACATGCATATGTATGCCTGGTACCAAGGTTAAGTAACCCGAATTGGTCACGGTTCGGGTGAGTTGGAGCGACATTGATTAAGTAGCCCGAATTTGTCGCGGTTCGGGTGAGTTAGAGTGACAACCAAGTTGCCCGTTGCTTAGCAAACCCGGGTGAGTTAGATCTAACGGGGCACCTGTCCATTTGCCAAATACTGATACTCTGGACGGTGATCGTATAATATCTTAGTTCAACTAGATTTTTTTTTAGAAAGCCCAAAATCTATTTATTTATTTTATGGCCCAAAAGGCCAGCCCTATCTTAGCCCAACTAGATTTTGTTAGAAAGCCCAAAACCTAATTATTTATTTTTATGGCCCAAAAGGCCAGCCCAATTAAGCCCAATTAGAATTTTTTTAGAAAGCCCAAACTTATTTATTTATTTATTTTGTGGCCCAAAGTTTCAGCCCATTTAAATGGCCTGATATATAATTAGTAAGACTAAAGTTAAAAAAAAAAGAGAGAGAAGAACGGGAGAAGAAAAGCAAAAGAGGGGAAAGAAGAGAGGAAGAGGAGAAACCCTTGTTGACCAAATTCTCCCTTACAACCCTCATCCTAGGTGGTTTTTAAGTTGTTTTGAGGTAAGTGGTGTGTGAATTAAGCTTCCTTCTTCCATAATTTTGTAATTTTGTGGGGTTTTTCTTTTTGGTATGTGGGAAATTTGTAGACTGTTCGAACTGATTTCGAGATAGCTATTGTCCTCGAAACTTTGCAAACTTAATTTCTGTACGTAGTTGAACTCGTTAGCTTTCCGTAGCCACTTGAAACACCTCAATCCGATTATTCTACAATTAGTTATGATTTTTCTCGTAAACTGCCGCTAGCAGGAAAATTTCAGAATTTTTATGTCGAATTCAAACTTATTTTCTATCGTTTCGTCTAGTTAATGTATTGAAACGGTTATATGGGATTGGGAACTGATGTTAAAGAGTTACATGCCATTTTTATTTAATATCGACTCGTTCGAACTCGATTAGGATTTGTTTTTAGCAATGAAAGGGATGTTAACGCTAATAGTTAGTTATATTTAATTTGTCTTTAATTGCTCATCTCCTTTCTAGGTAAAGAACCATCGACGAAGGGCAAGGGACCGACTTCAGATTCCGGAGAGAGTTAATCACTTCCTTGTGAGTTGATAATTCGGGAACGCCTTCTCTTGTGGGAAGTGTGGACCCTCGTTAAATGTGCATTTATTTTAGTTTTAGTTAATTGATAAGAAAATTATTTGGTATTATGTTATGTGGTAAAGAGCCTGATTGGCTCGATTGCTCTGGTTAGAGTCATGTTAGCCATTTTATGAGTATTATTGATTTCTGGTTATTCTTGTGTGCCAATTAAGACTCTAACTTGAGTCGTTATTCATCTTATGATGCACATGCATATGTATGCCTGGTACCAAGGTTAAGTAGCCCGAATTGGTCACGGTTCGGGTGAGTTGGAGCGACATTGATTAAGTAGCCCGAATTGTCGCGGTTCTGGTGAGTTAGAGTGACAACCAAGTTGCCCGTGATTGGCAAACCCGCATGAGTTAGATCTAACGAGGCACCTGTCCATTTACCAAATACTGATACTCTGGAGGGTGATCGTTAGATGGATCAGTCTATTATAGGCTCAGTCAACGTCACCGGTGTGGGACATGCATGTCATATATGTTTATATGTTTGATCATTTCAAGTATTCAGTCGATATTGAATTGTGAACTTTAGCACTTGGCATATTGAGAAAGAATATTAATGTGCATTATATCTAGAGTAACGGTGACGGGCTTGGACTGTCTCTCGACGGAGAGCTCAGTTCGAGGAGGATATTGACTACCCACGCGTCTTTTATGTGATAACATGTTGTTTGAACTAATTGTGTTATTCATAAATGTTCACTAAGGTTTTTATTTTCATTAATATGTACACTGAGTGAGAATAATTATTGTGGGACGAATTGTGGGATTTTATGTTATGAACCGCGAGTGGGAGTACATGCTTCGTATAAGGGTCGGGGTGACCGGCTTATCACCTCACTGAGCTAGTGGTTTTGCTCACCCCCCATCATTCTTTCCTTTTCAGGCTGTTGATATCATTTTGGTTGGAGGTTTGCCTATCGTTTGCTCATCATCCAATCCGTGTTTTGGGTACTTTCTCTTTTATGTAAATTGACGGATTCATTGGCGAGATTGTATAGTTTATATTTGGTGACCCCCTTGATGTTCTTTTTGTACCTTCGCGATGTTATATCGTTCATGTATATTTTCTTTAAACTAAGTTACACCGTTGAATTTTGTACCTTTGTAAATCCTTGTTGATACTTTATGAGATAATGTCCTCGTGTTGTACCCGTTGTTATCAGTTGTTCAGTCTACAGGTACTTGATAGCAAGCCTTACATTTTCTATAAACTTTGTGGAGTGGAGTGCACCCATTCTATGAAATTTATGGTTAACGTGGCGGTTGTCGCGCTCTGTCTGGGGTCGGGGCGTGACAACTTTCTTGGTATCAGAGCCTGGTTTTATGATTCTCATTCTTTTTGTGTCAAGCCAATGAGTCCAACTTTGTTTCTATGTCATCCTAAGGTATCGTATTGCCTTGACGTTGACCTTGCATTTTCTTTCCTTTCTTCCTTTCAGTCATTATGGCACCTCCAGTTCGTCGTCGAGGTCGAGGTCGAGGACACGCTCCTCGTGATCCTCCGAGTCCTCTACTCTCTTCTGTTCCTCGTGGACCTCGAGGACATGTTTCTTCTGATCATGTCATTCCTCTGACGGTTATGGACACTATCAATTCTGATCATAGGGTGCCAGTTTCCCAGGTAGAGCAACCACGGGCCCAGTTGCGGGTTGAGCACATGATGACACCCGAGCAGTACCAATTGTATTATGATCACATTCGAATACATGGTGTTCCACCACCTACAACGGCTCATACAACTACGACTGTCACTGAAGAGGTTCTTCGTGCTAATGAATCGATTCGACCTACATCTAATGTACCAGTTTTTACTCCAGAAATGGCTTTAGGAGGTTCTGCTTCTCGAGGTGCACTTTTTATACCTGATTTGGTGAAAGCAGTTGAAAACATGGGGACTTCGAAATTTGACGGTGCAAGAGATGCTTCTAAAGCGGGGGCATGGTTAAAGGAGATTACAGAGACCTTTGACACCTTGATGATTGAAGAATGTTATCGTGTGGTCATTGCGACCAAGCTGTTAGGCCCAGATGCACGACGATGGTGGCAGAATCTAAAAGAGACATCTTCGGTTACTATTACGTGGGCTATCTTTGTGGAACGATTCAAAGATCGATACTTCTCTCAGTACATCAAGGATCAGAAGAGAAAGGAGTTCTTCAACCTCTTTCAAGGCATTATGTCGGTCGTTGAGTACGAAAGCAAATTTCTGGAATTGCGAGAATTCGCTCCTGAGTCATATACGACGAGAGACTTATGCAAGAGATTTGAAGATGGTCTTAATTTAAATATTCGAGATCGCATCAAGTCCGGAGACAAGTACGAGAGTCTTGACGATCTCGTAGAAGAAGCCCTGAGGGTAGAAGGTTTAGTTCAGGCGAGACATAAGCTTGCAGAACGATCTCAAAAGAAAAGGCAAGGGAGCGCATTTCCAGGAAATGCATCGAAGATGTATAGGGGTGTGGGATCTTCGCGTGGCGCACCAAGTTCGGCATCTATTAGTTTTCCTCAACCTCGGGAGCAGTTTAGTAGAGGCGGGAGCAATGTCTCGGGATCGGTTGGTGAAAATCGCAAGTGCCAGAATTGCCTAAAATATCATGACGGCCCCTGTAAGGCTCCTCAAGTATGTTTTCAGTGTCGACAGCCGGGGCATATGCGAAGTTCTTGTCCTCAGCTTATGGGAACGAGCAGTCAGGGTTCTGGTCAGTTTCGTGGTAAACTAACATATTCTACACCCAGAGATACTCGATCTGCAGTTACCAGAGTACCCGATGCCTCAAGCGGCCCTAGTACTCAATCACCTATGCAAGGAAGGAAGCAAACTAGAGTATTTCATATTTCCCAAGAAGAGGCTCGCTCAGATCCGAAGGTTGTGACAGGTAATTTATAATTTGAGTATTTTCACAAGCTAAATCTAACCCCGCCTTGTTATGCCACTTGATTACGAATAAAACATTCGTAAGAAATTCTATCTTTTCAAATTTTTTAAATCACAATCTCACATAATATTGCTTCTTTAGGCCATGTGTTTGTGGGAGACCATCAGGTCTACGCTTTATTTGACCCAGGTTCTGATAGGTCTTATATCCGAGATGATCTTACTGCGATCTTAGATTATCCTATCTCTCATTTGTCACCTGGAATCATCGTTCAGACCCCTCTTGGAGAGCGTCTAATTCGTGATTCGGTATTCCTTGGTTGTCCATTGAAGATCAAAGATGTCATTTTAGAGGCTGAATTGATACCATTGCCTTTGATTGATCTTGATGTTATTCTTGGCATGGATTGGCTTTCTTCTCATCATGCAATTCTCGATTGCCACGAGAAGCTTGTTATTTTTCGTAGACCAGGGTTCTCAGAACTTGTTTTTGAGGGTAAACTTCAAACGAGATCCCTCTCTTTTATTTCAATGTTGACTGCGCATAAATTAATGCGTAAGGGTTGTGAGGCATTCTTGGCATTTGTCATCGATACTTCTCTTTCTGAAACTAAACTAGATGACATCCCAATCGTGAATGAATTTCCTGATGTCTTTCCCGAAGACTTACCAGGACAACCTCCGAATCGAGAGATTGATTTTTCCATTGACGTACTTCCTGGAATCACACCTATATCGATTACTCCATATCGAATGTCGCCTGCTGAGCTTAAGGAACTCCAGACACAACTTGGGGAATTATTGGAGAAGGGTTTCATACGACCTAGCACATCTCCATGGGGTGCTCCAGTTCTTTTTGTCAAGAAGAAAGATGGATCACTTCGTCTATGTGTCGACTACCGTCAATTGAACAAGGTGACTATCAAGAACAAATATCCTCTTCCAAGAATCGATGATCTGTTTGATCAATTGCAAGGAGCAATTGTGTTCTCAAAAATTGATTTGCGATCCGGTTATCACCAACTCAAGATTAGGGAATCTGATATCCCTAAGTCTGCTTTTCGAACCAGATACGGTCATTTTGAATTCTGTGTTATGCCTTTTGGACTCACAAATGCTCCTGCAGCTTTTATGGATCTTATGAATCGGGTCTTTCGGCCGTACTTAGATAAGTTTGTCATCATCTTCATTGATGACATTCTTATTTATTCTAAATCGGACGACGAGCATTCTCAGCATCTAAGAATTGCTCTGAACATTCTCAGAGAAAATCAGCTTTATGCTAAATTCTCGAAGTGTGAATTTTGGCTTCGCGAGGTAAGCTTTTTGGGTCATCACATTTCTAAAGAAGGAATCTACGTCGATCCAGCGAAGATTCAAGCTATACTAGATTGGGAGCGTCCAAAGAACGTGACAGAGATTCGTAGTTTTCTGGGATTAGCTGGATATTATCGACGGTTTGTCAAAGACTTTTCGTTATTGGCTTCATCTTTGACTAAATTGACTCGAAAAGGGGTAAAATTTGAATGGAATGAAGAATGTGACGAAGCATTTCAAGAATTGAAAAGACGACTCGTTTCAGCTCCTATTCTTGCTTTGCCAGACCCAACGATTGGAGAATTTACCATTTATAGCGACGCCTCGAGACAAGGATTAGGATGCGTTCTCATGCAAGAAGGAAAGGTTATTGCCTACGCTTCAAGGCAATTGAAGAAGAACGAAGAAAATTATCCTACACATGATTTAAAGTTGGCTGCAATCGTCTTTGCATTGAAGATCTGGAGGCACTATCTGTATGGTGCAACTTGTCGGGTTTTCACTGATCACAAGAGCTTAAAGTATATCACTACGCAAAAGGAGCTCAACCTCAGGCAAAGGCGATGGATGGAGTTGATTAGTGACTATGACTTAGTCATCGATTATCATCCTGGCAAGGCGAACGTTGTTGCAGATGCTCTGAGTAGAAAGTCTTCTACCTCACTTGCTTCAATTCAATCTTTTTATCTTCCTATGTTGGAGCAATTTAAATCTTTACACATTTCGCTCGATTGTGAAAAGTCTAATGATTCTGCCTTAATCGCCAAATTCGAGGTTAGACCTACCTTGTTCGAGCAAATTCGAGAAAGACAATCACACGATGTTTATTTACAACAGAAGATTGTAAAGCTAAATCAAGGAAAAGAAACCGAATTTCGAATTCGGGATGATGGACTTCTTACTTTTAAAAATCGTGTTTGTGTTCCATCAGAACTTGATGTTCGTAGAGCTATTCTTGAGGAAGCCCATTCTTCAGCCTATGCTATGCATCCTGGTAGTACCAAAATGTACAGAACACTTCGGGAGCATTATTGGTGGCCAGGTATGAAACGGGACATTACTGAATTTGTATCAAAGTGCTTATCATGCCAACAGATTAAAGCGGAACACCAAAAACCAGCCGGTATGCTTCAACCACTACCTATTCCTGAGTGGAAATGGGAAAACGTCACAATGGATTTTGTTTCTGGTTTACCTCGAACCCAAAAGGGTCATGACTCAATTTGGGTCATTGTCGATCGTCTGACAAAATCGGCACATTTCCTTCCAGTGCATACCAACGAATCTTTAGAGAAACTTGCCAAGTTATATGTCGATGAGATCGTGAGATTGCACGGAGTACCAGTGTCAATCATATCTGACCGTGATCCAAGATTCACTTCCCGTTTTTGGCCTAGTCTGCAGAAAGCGCTAGGTACAAAATTACTATTCAGTACCTCGTTTCATCCACAGACTGATGGACAGTCAGAGAGAACTATACAGACACTAGAAGACATGTTACGTGCAGTGGTGTTGAATTTGGGAGGTAGCTGGGATAAGTACATGACTTTGGTGGAGTTCGCTTATAACAACAGTTATCATTCAAGCATTGGAATGCCCCCGTACGAAGCTCTGTATGGCCGAAAGTGTCGAACACCACTCTTTTGGGATGAGGTTGGCGAGAGACAAATCGAACAAGTAGAGCTTATCGAAGATGCGAAGGCAAAAATACAACTTATTCGAGACAGACTTAAGGCAGCGCAAGATCGACAGAAAAGTTACGCAGATAATAGGAGGCGCGATTTGGAGTTTAATGAAGGAGACAAAGTTTTTCTGAAAGTTTCTACATGGAAGGGCGTGTTGCGATTCCGTCGTCGAGGAAAGTTGAGTCCAAGGTATATTGGCCCGTTTACGATCGTACAAAGGATTGGTCGTGTCGCGTATCGACTTGACCTACCATCGGAATTGTCGAAGATTCACGATGTCTTCCATGTCTCTATGCTTAGAAAATATGAACCAGATCCCTCGCACGTGCTCAAAGATCCCCCAGTTGTATTAAAGGAAAATCTATCGTACGAAGTACAACCTGTTCAAATTGTAGATCGCCGAGAGAAAATGCTTCGTAACAAATCCATTCCTATGGTGAGAATTCTATGGAGAAGTGATCAAATTGAAGAAGAAACATGGGAACCAGAGTCAGTCATGCGTCAACACCATCCAAATCTCTTTTCATCTCTAGGTACGTTTATGTTTCGAGGACGAAACTTTTTGGAGGAGGGGATACTTTATAATATCTTAGTTCAACTAGATTTTTTTTTAGAAAGCCCAAAATCTATTTATTTATTTTATGGCCCAAAAGGCCAGCCCTATCTTAGCCCAACTAGATTTTGTTAGAAAGCCCAAAACCTAATTATTTATTTTTATGGCCCAAAAGGCCAGCCCAATTAAGCCCAATTAGAATTTTTTTAGAAAGCCCAAACTTATTTATTTATTTATTTTGTGGCCCAAAGTTTCAGCCCATTTAAATGGCCTGATATATAATTAGTAAGACTAAAGTTAAAAAAAAAAGAGAGAGAAGAACGGGAGAAGAAAAGCAAAAGAGGGGAAAGAAGAGAGGAAGAGGAGAAACCCTTGTTGACCAAATTCTCCCTTACAACCCTCATCCTAGGTGGTTTTTAAGTTGTTTTGAGGTAAGTGGTGTGTGAATTAAGCTTCCTTCTTCCATAATTTTGTAATTTTGTGGGGTTTTTCTTTTTGGTATGTGGGAAATTTGTAGACTGTTCGAACTGATTTCGAGATAGCTATTGTCCTCGAAACTTTGCAAACTTAATTTCTGTACGTAGTTGAACTCGTTAGCTTTCCGTAGCCACTTGAAACACCTCAATCCGATTATTCTACAATTAGTTATGATTTTTCTCGTAAACTGCCGCTAGCAGGAAAATTTCAGAATTTTTATGTCGAATTCAAACTTATTTTCTATCGTTTCGTCTAGTTAATGTATTGAAACGGTTATATGGGATTGGGAACTGATGTTAAAGAGTTACATGCCATTTTTATTTAATATCGACTCGTTCGAACTCGATTAGGATTTGTTTTTAGCAATGAAAGGGATGTTAACGCTAATAGTTAGTTATATTTAATTTGTCTTTAATTGCTCATCTCCTTTCTAGGTAAAGAACCATCGACGAAGGGCAAGGGACCGACTTCAGATTCCGGAGAGAGTTAATCACTTCCTTGTGAGTTGATAATTCGGGAACGCCTTCTCTTGTGGGAAGTGTGGACCCTCGTTAAATGTGCATTTATTTTAGTTTTAGTTAATTGATAAGAAAATTATTTGGTATTATGTTATGTGGTAAAGAGCCTGATTGGCTCGATTGCTCTGGTTAGAGTCATGTTAGCCATTTTATGAGTATTATTGATTTCTGGTTATTCTTGTGTGCCAATTAAGACTCTAACTTGAGTCGTTATTCATCTTATGATGCACATGCATATGTATGCCTGGTACCAAGGTTAAGTAGCCCGAATTGGTCACGGTTCGGGTGAGTTGGAGCGACATTGATTAAGTAGCCCGAATTGTCGCGGTTCGGGTGAGTTAGAGTGACAACCAAGTTGCCCGTGATTGGCAAACCCGCGTGAGTTAGATCTAACGAGGCACCTGTCCATTTACCAAATACTGATACTCTGGAGGGTGATCGTTAGATGGATCAGTCTATTATAGGCTCAGTCAACGTCACCGGTGTGGGACATGCATGTCATATATGTTTATATGTTTGATCATTTCAAGTATTCAGTCGATATTGAATTGTGAACTTTAGCACTTGGCATATTGAGAAAGAATATTAATGTGCATTTTATCTAGAGTAACGGTGACGGGCTTGGACTGTCTCTCGACGGAGAGCTCAGTTCGAGGAGGATATTGACTACCCACGCGTCTTTTATGTGATAACATGTTGTTTGAACTAATTGTGTTATTCATAAATGTTCACTAAGGTTTTTATTTTCATTAATATGTACACTGAGTGAGAATAATTATTGTGGGACGAATTGTGGGATTTTATGTTATGAACCGTGAGTGGGAGTACATGCTTCGTATAAGGGTCGGGGTGACCGGCTTATCACCTCACTGAGCTAGTGGTTTTGCTCACCCCCCATCATTCTTTCCTTTTCAGGCTGTTGATATCATTTTGGTTGGAGGTTTGCCTATCGTTTGCTCATCATCCAATCCGTGTTTTGGGTATTTTCTCTTTTATGTAAATTGACGGATTCATTGGCGAGATTGTATAGTTTATATTTGGTGACCCCCTTGATGTTCTTTTTGTACCTTCGCGATGTTATATCGTTCATGTATATTTTCTTTAAACTAAGTTACACCGTTGAATTTTGTACCTTTGTAAATCCTTGTTGATACTTTATGAGATAATGTCCTCGTGTTGTACCCGTTGTTATCAGTTGTTCAGTCTACAGGTACTTGATAGCAAGCCTTACGTTTTCTATAAACTTTGTGGAGTGGAGTGCACCCATTCTATGAAATTTATGGTTAACGTGGCGGTTGTCGCGCTCTGTCTGGGGTCGGGGCGTGACAGATCGTTAGATGGATCAGTCTATTATAGGCTCAGCCAACGTCACCGGTGTGGGACATGCATGTCATAAATGTTTATATGTTTGATCATTTCAAGTATTCACATCGATATTGAGTTGTGAACTTTAGCACTTGGCGTGTTGAGAAAGAATATTAATGTGCATTTTATCTAGAGTAACGGTGACGGGCTTGGACTGTCTCTCGACGGAGAGCTCAGTTCGAGGAGGATATTGACTACCCACGCGTCTTTTATGTGATAACATGTTGTTTGAACTAATTGTGTTATTCATAAATGTGCACTAAGGTTTTTATTTTCATTAATATGTACACTGAGTGAGAATAGTTATTGTGGGACGAAATGTGGGATTTTATGTTATGAACCGCGAGTGGAATACATGCTTCGTATAAGGGTCGGGGTGACCGGCTTATCACCTCACTGAGCTAGTGGTTTTGCTCACCCCCATCATTCTTTCCTTTTCAGGCTGTTGATATCCTTTTGGTTGGAGGTTTTCCTATCGTTTGCTCGTCATCCAATCCGTGTTTTGGGTACTTTCTCTTTTATGTAAATTGACGGATTCATTGTCGAGATTGTATAGTTTATATTTGGTGACACCCTTGATGTTCTTTTTGGTACACTCGCGATGTTATATCGTTCATGTATATTTTCTTTAAACTAAGTTACACCGTTGTATTTTGTACCTTTTTAAATCCTTGTTGATACTTTATGAGATGATGTCCTCGGGTTGTACCCATTGTTATCGGTTGTTCAGTTCTACAGGTACTTGATAGCAAGCCTTACGTTTTCAACAAATTTTGTGGAGTGGAGTGCACCCATTCCGCGAAATTTATGGTTAACGTGGCGGTTGTCGCGTTCTGTCTGGGGTCGGGGCGTGACAGTTTCGATGAATATTTCCTTCATTTTAATGCTCATTTTCTCGTTACTATCAACATTTCCTTCGTTTCGATGCATATTTTTTTCATTTTGATGCTCCTTTTCTTGTTACGATCAAAATTTCATTCATTTCGATGCAGATTTCCTTCGTTTTGATGCCCGTTTTCTCGTTATGATCAATGTTTCCTTTGTTTCGATGCATATTTCCTTCTTTTTGATGCTCATTTTCTCGTTATGATCAATGTTCCTTTGTTACGATGCATATTTCCTTCATTTTGATGATCCTTTTCTCATTACGATCAACATTTCCTTTGTTTCGATGCATATTTCCTTCATTTTAATGATTATTTTCTCGTTACGATCAACATTTCATTCGTTTCGATGCTGATTTCCTTCTTTTTTATTCTTGTTTTCTCGTTATTATCAATGTTTCCTTTGTTTCGATGCACGTTTCCTTTATTTTGAAGCTCCTTTGTCATTACGATCAGTATTTCCACCGTTTTGATTAATATTTCCTTCATTTCGATGCTCATTTGCTCGTTACGATCAATATTTTCTTTGTTTCGATGTATATTTCTTTCATTTTGATGCACTTTTTCTCGTTGCGATCAGCATTTACTTCGTTTCGATGCATATTTACTTCATTTTGATTTCCATTTTCTCATTACGATCAACATTTCCTTCGTTTCGATGAATATTTCCTATATTTTAATGCTCATTTTCTCGTTACGATCAACATTTCCTTCGTTTCGATGCATGTTTCCTTCATTTTGATGCTCCTTTTCTTGTTACGATAAACATTTCATTCATTTCGTTGCAGATTTCCTTCTTTTTGATGCCCGTTTTCTATATATGATCAATGTTTCCTTTATTTCGATGCATATTTCCTTCTTTTTGATGCTCGTTTTCTCGTTATGATAAATGTTTCCTTTGTTACAATGCATATTTCCTTCATTTTGATGCTCCTTTTCTCATTAGGATCTACATTTCCTTTGTTTCGATTCATATTTCCTTCATTTTAATGCTCGTTTTCTCGTTACGATCAACATTTCATTTGTTTCGATGCAGATTTCCTTCTTTTTGATTCTCGTTTTCCCGTTATTATCAATGTTTCCTTTGTTTCGATGCATGTTTCCTTCATTTTGATGCTTCTTTCTCATTACGATCATCATTTTCATCGTTTTGATTAATATTTCCATCATTTCGATGCTCCTTTTCTCGTTACAATCAGCATTTCCTTCGTTTCAATGAATATTTCCTTCATTTTTATGCTCTTTTTCTCTTTACGGTCAACATTTACTTCATTTCGATGCATATTTCCTTCATTTTGATGCTCCTTTTCTCGTTACAATCAACATTTCCTTCGTTTCGACATATATTTCCTTCATTTTGATGCTCACTTTCTCGTTACGATCAATCTTTCCTTTGTTTCGATGCATATTTACTTCATTTTGATGCTCCTTTTCTTTTTACGATCAATATTTCTATTGTTTCGATGTTGATTTCCTTCTTTTTGATGCTCGTTTTCTCGTTACGATTAATATTTCCTTTGTTTCTATGCATGTTTCCTTAATATTACCTTTGTTTCGATGCATATTTCCTTCATTTTGATGCACTTTTTCTAGTTACAATCAGCATTTCCTTCGTTTCAATGCATATTTCATAAGCATCGAAAAGAAGGAAATGTTGATCATAACGAGAAAAGAGCATCAAAATGATGAAAATATGCATCGAAACGATGGGAAATGTGGATCGTAATGAGAAAACGAGCATCTAAATTAAGGAAATATGCATCAAAACGAAGAAAATGTTAATCGTAACGAGAAAATGAGTATTAAAACAAAGGAAATATGCATTGAAACGAAGGAAATGTTGATCGTAACGAGAAAATAAGCATCAAAATGATAAAAATATGCATCGAAACAGAGAATGATCGTAACGAGAAAATAAACATCAAAATGATGAAAATATGCATCGAAACGAAGGAAATAATGATCTTAACGAGAAAATAAGATTCGAAATTGTGGAAATATGCATCAAAACGAAGGATATGTTGATTGTAATGAGAAAATGAGCTTTAAAATGCATCGAAACGAATGAAATGTTCATCGTAAAGTGAAAATGAGCATCAAATTATGGAAATATGCATCAAAATGAAGGAAATGTTGATTGTAATGATAAAATGAGATTTAAAATGAAGGAAATATGCATTGAAACGAAGGAAATGTTCATCGTAAAGTGAAAATGAACATCAAAAAGAATAAAATATGCATCAAAAAGAAGGAAATGTTGATCATAACGAGAAAACGAGCATAAAAATGACGAAAATATGCATCCAAATGAAGGAAATGTTTATCGTAACGAGAAAATGTGCATCAAAATGAAGAAATATGCATCGAAACGAAGAAAATGTTGATCATATTGAGAAAATGAGAATCAAAATGATAGAAATATGCATCGAAAAGAAGAATATATTGATCATATCGAGAAAATGAGCATCAAAATGATGTAAATGTGCATCGAAAAGAAGGAAATGTTGATCATAACGAGAAACGAGCATCAAAACGATGAAAATATGCATCGAAACGATGGCAAATGTTGATTGTAATGAGAAAACGAGCATCTAAATGAAGGAAATATGCATCGAAACGAAGGAAATATTGATCTTAACGAGAAATTGAGCGTCAAAACAAAGGAAATATGCATTGAAACGAAGGAAATGTTGATCGTAACGAGAAAATAAGCATCAAAATGATGAAAATATGCATCGAAACGGAGAAAATGTTGATCGTAACGAGAAAATAAACATCAAAATGATGATAATATGCATCGAAACGAAGGAAATAATGATTGTAACGAGAAAATAGCATCAAAATTATGGAAATATGCATCAAAACGAAGGAAATGTTGATTGTAATGAGAAAATGAGCTTTAAAATGAAGGAAATATGCATCGAAACGAAGGAAATGTTCATCGTAAAGTGAAAATGAGCATCGAAATTATGGAAATATGCATCAAAATGAAGGAAATGTTGATTGTAATAAGAAAATGAGATTTAAAATGAAGGAAATATGCATTAAAATGAAGGAAATGTTCATCGTAAAGTTAAAATGAACATCAAAATGAATAAAATATGCATCGAAAAGAAGGAAATGTTGATCATAACGAGAAAACGAGCATAAAAATGTCGAAAATATGCATCGAAATGAAGGAAATGTTGATCGTAACGTGAAAATGTGCATCAAAATGAAGAAATATGCATCGAGACGAAGAAAATGTTGATCATATCGAGAAAATAAGAATCAAAATGATAGAAATATGCATCGAAAAAAAGAAAATGTTGATCATATCGATAAAATGAGCATCCAAATGATGTAAATATGCATCAAAAAGAAGGAAATGTTGATCATAACGAGAAAACGAGCATCAAAAAGATTAAAATATGCATCAAAACGATGGGAAATGTTGATCGTAATGAGAAAACGAGCATCTAAATGAAGGAAATATGCATCAAAACGAAGGAAATGTTGATCGTTACGAGAAAATGAGCATCAAAACAAAGGAAATATGCATTGAAACGAAGGAAATGTTGATCGTAACGAGAAAATAAGTATCAAAATGATGAAAATATGCATCGAAAAAGAGAAAATGTTGATCTTAACGAGTAAATAAACATCAAAATGATGAAAATATGCATCGAAACGAAGGAAATAATGATCCTAACGAGAAAAAAAGCATCAAAATTGTGGAAATGTGCATCAAAAGGAAGGAAATATTGATTGTAATGAGAAAATGATCTTTAAAATGAAGAAAATATGCATCGAAACGTAGGAAATGTTCATCGTAAAGTGAAAATGAGAATCAAAATTATGGAAATATACATCAAAATGGAGGAAATGTTGATTGTAATGAGAAAATGAGATTTAAAATGAAGGAAACATGCATTGAAACGAAGGAAATTTTCATCGTAAAGTGAAAAAGAGCATCAAAATGAAGAAAATATGCATCGAAAAGAAGGAAATGCTGATCTTAACGAGAAATGAGCATAAAAATGATGAACATATTCATCGAAATGAAGGAAATGTTGATCGTAACGAGAAAATGTGCATCAAAATGAAAAAATATGCATCGAGACGAAGAAAATGTTGATCATATCGAGAAAATGAGAATCAAAATGATAGAAATATTCATCGAAAAGAAGAAAATGTTGATCATATCGAGAAAATGAGCATCAAAATGATGTAAATATGCATCGAAAAGAAGGAAATGTTGATCATAACGAGAAAACGAGCATCAAAATGATGAAAATATGCATCGAAACGATGTAAATGTTGGTCGTAATGAGAAAACGAGCATCTAAATCAAGGAAATATGCATCGAAAAGAATGAAATGTTGATCGTAACGAGAAAATGAGCATCAAAACAAAGGAAATATGCATTGAAACGAAGGAAATGTTGATCGTAACGAGAAAATAAGCATCAAAATGAAGAAAATATGCAACGAAATGGAGAAAATGTTTATCGTAACGAGAAAATAAACATCAAAATGATGAAAATATGCATCAAAACGAAGGAAATAATGTTCGTAACGAGAAAATAAGCATCAAAATTATGGAAATATGCATCAAAACGAAGGAAATGTTATTGTAATGAGAAAATGAGCTTTAAAATGTAGGAAATATGCATCGAAACGAAGGAAATGTTCATCGTAAAGTGAAAATGAGCATTAAAATTATGGAAATATGCATCAAAATGAAGGAAATGTTGATTGTAATGAGAAAATGAGATTTAAAAGAAAGGAAATATGCATTGAAAATAAGGAAATGTTCATCGTAAAGTGAAAATGAGCATCAAAATGAAGAAAATATGCATCGAAAAGAAGGAAATGTTGATCATAACAAGAAAACGAGCATAAAAATGATGAAAATATGCATCGAAATGAAGGAAATATTGATCGTAACGAGAAAATGTGCATCAAAATGAATAAATATGCATCGAGACGAAGAAAATGTTGATCATTTCGAGAAAATGAGAATCATAATGATCGCAATATGCATCGAAAAGAAGAAAACATTGATCATATCGAGAAAATGAGCATCAAAATGATGTAAATAAGCATCAAAAAGAAGGAAATGTTGATCATAACGAGAAAAGAGCATCAAAATGATGAAAATATGCATCGAAACGATGGGAAATGTGGATCGTAATGAGAAAACAAGCATCTAAATGAAGGAATTATGCATCAAAACGAAGAAAATGTTAATCGTAACGAGAAAATGAGCATTAAAACAAAGGAAATATGCATTGAAACGAAGGAAATGTTGATCGTAACGAGAAAATAAGCATCAAAATGATAAAAATATGCATCGAAACAGAGAATGATCGTAACGAGAAAATAAACATCAAAATGATGAAAATATGCATCGAAACGAAGGAAATAATGATCTTAACGAGAAAATAAGCTTCGAAATTGTGGAAATATGCATCAAAACGAAGGAAATGTTGATTGTAATGAGAAAATGAGCTTTAAAATGCATCGAAACGAAGGTAATGTTCATCGTAACGTGAAAATGAGCATCAAAATTATGGAAATGTGCATCAAAATGAAGGAAATGTTGATTGTAATGAGAAAATGAGATTTAAAATGAAGGAAATATGCATTGAAACGAAGGAAATGTTCATCGTAAAGTGAAAATGAACATCAAAATGAATAAAATATGCATCGAAAAGAAGGAAATGTTGATCATAACGAGAACACGAGCATAAAAATGACGAAAATATGCAACCAAATGAAGGAAATGTTTATCGTAACGAGAAAATGTGCATCAAAATGAAGAAATATGCATCGAAATGAGGAAAATGTTGATCATATCGAGAAAATGAGAATCAAAATGATAGAAATATGCATCGAAAAGAAGAAAATATTGATCATATCGAGAAAATGAGCATCAAAATGATGTAAATATGCATCGAAAAGAAGGAAATGTTGATCATAACGAGAAACGAGCATCAAAATGATGAAAATATGCATCGAAACGATGGCAAATGTTGATTGTAATGAGAAAACGAGCATCTAAATGAAAGAAATATGCATCGAAACGAAGGAAATATTGATCTTAACGAGAAAATGAGCGTCAAAACAAAGGAAATATGCGTTGAAACGAAGGAAATTTTGATCGTAACGGGAAAATAAGCATCAAAATGATGAAAATATGCATCGAAACGGAGAAAATGTTGATCGTAACGAGAAAATAAACATCAAAATGATGATAATATGCATCGAAACGAAGGAAATAATGATTGTAACGAGAAAATAGCATCAAAATTATGGAAATATGCATCAAAACGAAGGAAATGTTGATTGTAATGAGAAAATGAGCTTTAAAATGAAGGAAATATGCATCGAAACGAAGGAAATGTTCATCGTAAAGTGAAAATGAGCATCAAAATTATGGAAATATGCATCAAAATGAAGGAAATGTTGATTGTAATGAGAAAATGAGATTTAAAATGAAGGAAATATGCATCGAAACGAAGGAAATGTTCATCGTAAAGTGAAAATGAGCATTAAAAAGAAGGAAATGTTGATCATAACGAGAAAACGAGCATAAAAATGTTGAAAATATGCATCGAAATGAAGGAAATGTTGATCGTAACGTGAAAATGTGCATCAAAATGAAGAAATATGCATCGAGACGAAGAAAATGTTAATCATATCGAGAAAATAAGAATCAAAATGATAGAAATATGCATCGAAAAAAAGAAAATGTTGATCATATCGATAAAATGAGCATCCAAATGATGTAAATATGCATCAAAAAAAGGAAATATTGATCATAACGAGAAAACGAGCATCAAAAAATTAAAATATGCATTGAAAAGATGGGAAATGTTGATCGTAATGAGAAAACGAGCATCTGAATGAAGGAAATATGCATCAAAACGAAGGAAATGTTGATCGTAACGAGAAAATGAGCATCAAAACAAAGGAAATATGCATTGAAATGAAGGAAATGTTGATCGTAACGAGAAAATAAGTATCACAATGATGAAAATATGCATCGAAACGGAGAAAATGTTGATCTTAATGAGTAAATAAACATCAAAATGATGAAAATATACATCGAAACGAAGGAAATAATAATCCTAACGAGAAAAAAAGCATCAAAATTGTGGAAATGTGCATCAAAAGGAAGGAAATGTTGATTGTAATGAGAAAATGATCTTTAAAATGAAGAAAATATGCATCGAAACGTAGGATATGTTCATCGTAAGGGGAAAATGAGCATCGAAATTATGGAAATATGCATCAAAATGTAGGAAATGTTGATTGTAATGAGAAAATGAGATTTAAAATGATGGAAACATTCATTGAAACGAAGGAAATTTTCATCGTAAAGTGAAAAAAGCATCAAAATGAAGAAAATATGCATCGAAAAGAAGGAACTGTTGATCTTAACGAGAAACGAGCATAAAAATGATGAACATATCATCGAAATGAAGGAAATGTTGATCGTAACGAGAAAATGTGCATCAAAATGAAAAAATATGCATCGAAACGAAGAAAATGTTGATCATATCGAGAAAATGAGAATGAAAATGATAGAAATATGCATCGAAAAGAAGAAAATATTAATCATATCGAGAAAATGTGCATCCAAATGATGTAAATATGCATCGAAAAGAAGGAAATGTTGATCATAACGAGAAAACGAGCATCAAAATGATGAAAATATGCATTGAAACGATGGCAAATATTGATTGTAATGAGAAAACGTATAATATCTTAGTTCAATTAGAATTTTTTTAGAAAGCCCAAACTTATTTATTTATTTATTTTGTGGCCCAAAGTTTCAGCCCACTTAAATGGCCTGATATATAATTAGTAAGACTAAAGTTAAAAAAAAAAAGAGAGAGAAGAACGGGAGAAGAAAAGCAAAAGAGGGGAAAGAAGAGAGGAAGAGGAGAAACCCTTGTTGATCAAATTCTCCCTTACAACCCTCATCCTAGGTGGTTTTTAAGTTGTTTTGAGGTAAGTGGTGTGTGAATTAAGCTTCCTTCTTCCATGATTTTGTAATTTTGTGGGGTTTTTCTTTTTGGTATGTGGGTAATTTGCAGACTGTTCGAACTGATTTTGACATAGCTATTAACCTTGAAAGTTTGCAAACTTAATTTCTGTACGTAGCTGAACTCGTTAACTTTCCGTAGCCACTTGAAACGCCTCAATCCGATTATTCTACAATTAGTTATGATTTTTCTCGTAAACTGCCGCTAGCTGGAAAATTTCAGAATTTTTATGTCGAATTCAAACTTATTTTCTATCGTTTCGTCTAGTTAATGTATTGAAACGGGTTATGTGGGACTGGGAACTGATGTTAAAGAGTTACATGCCATTTTTATTTAATATCGACTCGTTCGAACTCGATTAGGATTTGTTTTTAGCAATGAAAGGGATGTTAACGCTAATAGTTAGTTATATTTAATTTGTCTTTAATTGCTCATCTCCTTTCTAGGTAAAGAACCATCGACGAAGGGCAAGGGACCGACTTCAGATTCCGGAGAGAGTTAATCACTTCCTTGTGAGTTGATAATTCGGGAACGCCTTCTCTTGTGGGAAGTGTGGACCCTCGATAAATGTGCATTTATTTTAGTTTTAGTTAATTGATAAGAAAATTATTTGGTATTATGTTATGTGGTAAAGAGCCTGATTGACTCGATTGCTCTGGTTAGAGTCCTGTTAGCCATTTTATGAGTATTATTGATTTTAACTTATGTTGAAGAGCCTTGCCGGCTCGGTATCTGATAACATTTATTGTGAATTATTTGAAAATTGATTTCTGGTTATTCTTGTGTGCTATTAAGACTCTAACTTGAGTCATTATTCATCTTATGATGCATATTCATATGTATGTCTGGTACCAAGGTTAGTAGCCCGAATTGGTCACGGTTCGGGTGAGTTGGAGCGACATTGATTAAGTAGCCAGAATTTATCGCGGTTCGGGTGAGTTAGAGTGACAACCAAGTTGCCCGTTGCTTGGCAAACCCGGGTGAGTTAGATCTAACGGGGCACCTATCCATTTGCCAAATATTGATACTTTGGAGGGTGATCGTTAGATGGATCAGTCTATTATAGGCTCAGTCAACGTCACCGGTGTGGGACATGCATGTCATATATGTTTATATGTTTGATCATTTCAAGTATTCACGTCGATATTGAATGGTGAACTTTAGCACTTGGCGTATTGAGAAAGAATATTAATGTGCATTTTATCTAGAGTAACGGTGACGGGCTTGGACTGTCTCTCGACGGAGAGCTCAGTTCGAGGAGGATATTGACTACCCACGCGTCTTTTATGTGATAACATGTTGTTTGAACTAATTGTGTTATTCATAAATGTGCACTAAGGTTTTTATTTTCATTAATATGTACACTGAGTGAGAATAATTATTGTGGGACGAATTGTGGGATTTTATGTTATGAACCGCGAGTGGGAGTACATGCTTTGTATAAGGGTCGGGGTGACCGGCTTATCACCTCACTGAGCTAGTGGTTTTGCTCACCCCCCATCATTCTTTCCTTTTCAGGCTGTTGATATCGTTTTGGTTGGAGGTTTGCCTATCGTTTGCTCATCATCCAATCCGTGTTTTGGGTACTTTCTCTTTTATGTAAATTGACGGATTCATTGGCGAGATTGTATAGTTTATATTTGGTGACCCCCTTGATGTTCTTTTTGTACCTTCGCGATGTTATATCATTCATGTATATTTTCTTTAAACTAAGTTACACCGTTGAATTTTGTACCTTTGTAAATCCTTGTTGATACTTTATGAGATGATGTCCTCGGGTTGTACCCGTTGTTATCAGTTGTTAAGTTCTACAGGTACTTGATAGCAAGCCTTACGTTTTCTATAAACTTTGTGGAGTGGAGTGCACCCATTCTGTGAAATTTATGGTTAACGTGGCGGTTGTCACGCTTTGTCTGGGGTCGGGGCGTGACAAAACGAGCATCTAAATGAAGGAAATATGCATCGAAACGAAGGAAATCTTGATCTTAACGAGAAAATGAGCGTCAAAATGATAAATATATGCATCGAAACAGAGAATGATCGTAACGAGAAAATAAACATCAAAATGATGAAATTATGCATCGAAAAGAAGGAAATAATGATCTTAACGAGAAAATAAGCATCGAAATTGTGGAAATATGCATCAAAACGAAGGAAATGTTGATTGTAATGAGAAAATGAGCTATAAAATGAAGGAAATATGCATCGAAACGAAGGAAATGTTCATCGTAAAGTGAAAATGAGCATCAAAATTATGGAAATATGCATCAAAATGAAGGAAATGTAGATTGTAATGAGAAAATGAGATTTTAAATGAAGGAAATCTGCATTGAAACGAAGGAAATGTTCATCGTAAAGTGAAAATGAACATCAAAATGAATAAAATATGCATCGAAAGAAGGAAATGTTGACCATAACGAGAAAACGAGCATAAAAATAATGAAAATATGAATCCAAATGAAGGAAATGTTCATCGTAACGAGAAAATGTGCATCAAAATTAAGAAATATGCATCGAAACGAAGAAAATATTGATCATATCGAGAAAATGAGAATCAAAATGATAGAAATATGCATCGAAAATAAGAAAATGTTGATCATATCGAGAAAATGAGCATCAAAATGATGTAAATATGCATCGAAAAGAAGGAAATGTTGATCATAACGAGAAAACGAGCATCAAAATGATGAAAATATGCATCGAAACGATGGAAATGTTGATCGTAATAAGAAAACGAGCATCTAAATCAAGGAAATATGCATCGAAAAGAAGGAAATGTTGATCGTAACTAGAAAATGAGCATCAAAACAAAGTAAATATACATTGAAATGAAGGAAATGTTGATCGTAACAAGAAAATAAGCATCAAAATGATGAAAATATGCAACGAAATGGAGAAAATGTTGATCGTAACGAGAAAATAAACATCAAAATGATGAAAATATGCATCGAAACGAAGGAAATAATGTTCGTAACGAGAAAATAAGCTTCAAAATTATGGAAATATGCATCAAAACGAAGGAAATGTTATTGTAATGAGAAAATGAGCTTTAAAATGTTGGAAATATGCATCGAAACGAAGGAAATGTTCATCGTAAAGTGAATATGAGCAGTAAAATTATGTAAATATGCATAAAAATGAAGGAAATGTTGATTGTAATGAGAAAATGAGATTTAAAAGAAAGGAAATATGCATTGAAACGAAGGAAATGTTCATCGTAAAGTGTAAATGAGCATCAAAATGAAGAAAATATGCATCGAAAAGAAGGAAATGTTGATCATAACAAGAAAACGAGCATAAAAATGATGAAAATATGCATCGAAATGAAGGAAATATTGATCGTAACGAGAAAATGTGCATCAAAATGAAGAAATATGCATCGAGACGAAGAAAATGTTGATCATATCGAGAAAATGAGAATCATAATGATAGTAATATGCATCGAAAAGAAGAAAACGTTGATCATATCGAGAAAATGAGCATCGAAAATGAGAATCATAATGATAGTAATAAGCATCGAAAAGAAGAAAATGTTGATCATAACGAGAAACGAGCATCAAAATGATGAAAATATGCATCGAAACGATGGGAAATATGGATCGTAATGAGAAAACAAGCATCTAAATGAAGGAAATATGCATCAAAACAAAGAAAATGTTAATCGTAACGAGAAAATGAGCATCAAAACAAAGGAAATATGCATTGAAACGAAGGAAATGTTGATCGTAACGAGAAAATAAGCATCAAAATGATAAAAATATGCATCGAAACAAAGAATGATCGTAACGAGAAAATAAACATCAGAATGATGAAAATATGCATCGAAACGAAGAAAATAATGATCTTAACGAGAAAATAAGAATCGAAATTGTGGAAATATGCATCAAAACGAAGGAAATGTTGATTGTAATGAGAAAATGAGCTTTAAAATGAAGGAAATATGCATCGAAACGAAGAAAATGGTCATCGTAAAGTGAAAATGAGCATCAAATTTTTGGAAATATGCATCAAAATGAAGGAAATGTTGATTGTAATGAGAAAATAAAATTTAAAATGAAGGAAATATGCATTGAAACGAAGGAAATGTTCATCGTAAAGTGAAAATGAGCATCGAAATGAATAAAATATGCATCGAAAAGAAGGAAATGTTGATCATAACGAGAAAATGAGCATAAAAATGACGAAAATATGCATCCAAATGAAGGAAATGTTTATCGTAACGAGAAAATGTGCATCAAAACGAAGAAATATGCATCGAAACTAAGAAAATGTTGATCATATCGATAAAATGAGAATCAAAATGATAGAAATATGCATCGAAAAGAAGAAAATGTTGATCATATCGAGAAAATGAGCATCAAAATGATGTAAATATGCATCGAAAAGAAGGAAATGTTTATCATAACGAGAAACGAGCATCAAAATGATGAAAATATGCATCGAAACGTTGGCAAATGTCGATTGTAATGAGAAAACGAGCATCTTAATGAAGGAAATATGCATCGAAACGAAGGAAATATTGATCGTAACGAGAAAATGAGCGTCAAAACAAAGGAAATATGCAATGAAACAAAGGAAATGTTGATCGTAACGAGAAAATATGCATCAAAATGATGAAAATATGCATCGAAACGGAGAAAATGTTGATCGTAACGAGAAAATAAACATCAAAATGATGAAAATATGCATCGAAACGAATGAAATAATGATTGTAACGAGAAAATAGCATCAAAATTTGAGAAAATGAGCATCAAAATGATTGAAATATGAATCGAAAAGAAGGAAATGTTCATCATAACGAGAAAACGAGCATCTAAATGAAGGAAATATTGATCGTAACGAGAAAATGTGCATCAAAATGAATATGCATCGAAACAAAGAAAATGTTAATCACAATGAGAAAACGATCATAAAAATGATGAAAATATGTATCGAAACGAAGGAAATGTTGATCGTAATGAGAAAATGAGCATCAAAATAAAGAAATATGCATCGAAACGAAGAAAATATTGATCATATCGAGAAAATGAGCATCAAAATTATTGAAATATGCATCGAAAAGAAAGAAATGTTGATCTTAACGAGAAAACGAGCATCTAAACGAAGGAAATATTGATCGTAACGAGAAAATATGCATCAAAATGAAGGAAATATGCATTGAAACAAAGAAAATGTTAATCATAATGAGAAAACGAGCATAAAAATGACGAAAATATGTATCGAAACGAAAGAAATGTTGATCGTAACGAGAAAATAAGCATCAAAATGAAGAAATATGCATCGAAACGAAGAAAATGTTGATCATATCGAGAAAATGAGCATCAAAATAATGGAAATATGCATCGAAAAGAAGGAAATATTTATCATAACGAGAAAACAAGCATCAAAATGATAAAAATATGTATCGAAGCGAAGGAAATGTTGATCGTAACGAGAAAATATGCATCAAAATGATGGAAATATGCATCGAAACGAAGAAAATATTGATCTTATTGAGAAAATGAGCATCAAAATGATTGAAATATGCATCTAAAAGAAGGAAATGTTGATCATAACGAGAAAACGAGCATCTTATTGAAGGAAATATTGATCGTAACGAGAAAATATGCATCAAAATGAAGGAAATATGCATCGAAACAAAGAAATATTAATCATAATGAGAAAACGATCATAAAAATGATGAAAATATGTATCGAAACGAAAGAAATGTTGATCGTAACGAGAAAATGAGAATCAAAATGAAGAAATATGCATCGAAACGAAGAAAATGTTGATCATATCGAGAAAATGAACATTAAAATAATGGAAATATGCTTCGAAAAGAAAGAAATGTTGATCGTAACGAGAAAACGAGCATCAAAATAATGGAAATATGCATCGAAAAGAATGAAATGTTGATCATAAAGAGAAAACGAGCATCAAAATGATGAAAATATGCATCGAAACGAAGGAAATGTTGATCATAACGAGAAAATATGCATCAAAATGATGGAAATAAGCATCGAAACGAAAAAAATATTGATCATATTGAGAAAATGAGCATCAAAATGATTGAAATATGCATCGAAAAGAAGGAAATGTTGATAATAACGAGAAAACGAGTATCTAAATGAAGGAAATATTGATCGTAACGAGAAAATGAGCATCAAAATGATTGAAATATGCATCGAAAAGAAGGAAATGTTGATCATAACGAGAAAACGAGCATCTAAATGAAGGAAATATTGATCGTAACGAGAAAATGTACATCAAAATGAAGGAAATATGCATCGAAACAAAGAAAATGTTAATCATAATGAGAAAACGAGCATAAAATGATGAAAATATGTATCGAAACGAAGGAAATGTTATCGTAACGAGAAAATATGCATCAAAATGATGGAAATATGCATCGAAACGAAGAAATATTGATCATAATGAGAAAATGAGCATCAAAATGATTGAAATATGCATCGAAAAGAAGGAAATGTTGATAATAACGAGAAAACGAGCATCTAAATGAAAGAAATATTCATCGTAACGAGAAAATGTGCATCAAAATGAAGGAAATATGCATCGAAAAAAGAAAATGTTACTCATAATGAGAAAATGAGCATAAAAATGATGAAAATATGTATCAAAATGAAGAAAATATTGATCGTAATGAGAAAATGAGCATCAAAATGAAGAAATATGCATCGAAACGAAGAAAATACTGATCATATCGAGAAAATGAGCATCAAAATAATGGAAATATGCATCGAAAAGAAGGAAATGTTGATCTTAACGAGAAAACGAGCATCAAAATGATGAAAATATGCATCGAAACGAAGGAAATGTTGATCGTAACGAGAAAATATGCATCAAAATGATGGAAATATGCATTGAAAGGAAGAAAATGTTGATCATATTGAGAAAATGAGCATCAAAATGATTGAAATATGAATCGAAAAGAAGGAAATGTTTATCATAACGAGAAAACAAGCATCAAAATGATGAAAATATGCATCGAAGCGAAGGAAATGTTGATCGTAACGAAAAAATATGCATCAAAATGATGGAAATATGCATCGAAACGAAGAAAATATTGATCTTATTGAGAAAATGAGCATCAAAATGATTGAAATATGCATCTAAAAGAAGGAAATGTTGATCATAACGAGAAAACGAGCATCTTATTGAAGGAAATATTGATCGTAACGAGAAAATATGCATCAAAATGAAGGAAATATGCATCGAAACAAAGAAATATTAATCATAATGAGAAAACGATCATAAAAATGATGAAAATATGTATCGAAACGAAAGAAATGTTGATCGTAACGAGAAAATGAGAATCAAAATGAAGAAATATGCATCGAAACGAAGAAAATGTTGATCATATCGAGAAAATGAACATTAAAATAATGGAAATATGCATCGAAAAGAAGGAAATGTTGATCGTAATGAGAAAACGAGTATCAAAATAATGGAAATATGCATCGAAAAAAATGAAATGTTGATCATAATGAGAAAACGAGCATCAAAATGATGAAAATATGCATCGAAACGAAGGAAATGTTGATCATAACGAGAAAATATGCATCAAAATGATGGAAATAAGCATCGAAACGAAAAAAATATTGATCATATTGAGAAAATGAGCATCAAAATGATTGAAATATGCATCGAAAAGAAGGAAATGTTGATAATAACGAGAAAACGAGTATCTAAATGAAGGAAATATTGATCGTAACGAGAAAATGAGCATCAAAATGATTGAAATATGCATCGAAAAGAAGGAAATGTTGATCATAACGAGAAAACGAGCATCTAAATGAAGGAAATATTGATCGTAACGAGAAAATGTACATCAAAATGAAGGAAATATGCATCGAAACAAAGAAAATGTTAATCATAATGAGAAAACGAGCATAAAATGATGAAAATATGTATCGAAACGAAGGAAATGTTGATCGTAACGAGAAAATGAGCATCAAAATGAAGAAATATGCATCGAAACAAAGAAAATGTTGATCATATCGAGAAAATGAGCATCAAAATGATGGAAATATGCATCGAAACTAGGGAAATGTTGATCGTCATGAGAAAATGAGCATCAAAATGAAGTAAATATGCATCGAAAAGAAGGAAATGTTGATCATAACGAGAAAACGAGCATCAAAATGATGAAAATATGCATCGAAACGAAGGAAATGTTATCGTAACGAGAAAATATGCATCAAAATGATGGAAATATGCATCGAAACGAAGAAATATTGATCATATTGAGAAAATGAGCATCAAAATGATTGAAATATGCATCGAAAAGAAGGAAATGTTGATAATAACGAGAAAACGAGCATCTAAATGAAGGAAATATTGATCGTAACGAGAAAATGTGCATCAAAATGAAGGAAATATGCATTGAAAAAAGAAAATGTTAATCATAATGAGAAAACGAGCATAAAAATGATAAAAATATGTATCAAAACGAAGAAAATATTGATCGTAATGAGAAAATGAGCATCAAAATGAAGAAATATGCATCGAAACGAAGAAAATACTGATCATATCGAGAAAATGAGCATCAAAATAATGGAAATATGCATCGAAAAGAAGGAAATGTTGATCGTAACGAGAAAACGAGCATCAAAATGATGAAAATATGCATCGAAACGAAGGAATGTTGATCGTAACGAGAAAATATGCATCAAAATGAAGGAAATATGCATTGAAACGAAGAAAATGTTGATCATATCGAGAAAATGAGAATCAAAATAATGGAAATATGCATCGAAAAGAAGGAAATGTTGATCGTAACGAGAAAACAAGCATCAAAATGATGAAAATATGCATCGAAGCGAAGGAAATGTTGATCGTAACGAGAAAATATGCATCAAAATAATGGAAATATGCATCGAAACGAAAAAAATATTGATCATATTGAGAAAATGAGCATCAAAATGATTGAAATATGCATCGAAAAGAAGGAAATGTTGATCATAACGAGAAAACGAGCATCTAAATGAAGGAAATATTGATCGTAACGAGAAAATGTGCATCAAAATGAAGGAAATATGCATCGAAACAAAGAAAATGTTAATCATAATGAGAAAACGAGCATAAAAATGATGAAAATATGTATCGAAACGAAGGAAATGTTGATCGTAACGAGAAAATGAGCATCAAAATGAAGAAATATGCATCGAAACAAAGAAAATGTTGATCATATCGAGAAAATGAGCATCAAAATGATAGAAATATGCATCGAAACTAGGGAAATGTTGATCGTCATGAGAAAATGAGCATCAAAATGAAGTAAATATGCATCGAAAAGAAGGAAATGATGATCATAACGAGAAAACGAGCATCAAAATGATGAAAATATGCATCGAAACGAAGGAAATGTTATCGTAACGAGAAAATATGCATCAAAATGATAGAAATATGCATCGAAACGAAGAAATATTGATCATATTGAGAAAATGAGCATCAAAATGATTGAAATATGCATCGAAAAGAAGGAAATGTTGATAATAACGAGAAAACGAGCATCTAAATGAAGGAAATATTGATCGTAACGAGAACTTGTGCATCAAAATGAAGGAAATATGCATCGAAACAAAGAAAATGTTAATCGTAATGAGAAAACGAGCATAAAAGTGATGAAAATATGTATCGAAACGAAGGAAATATTGATCGTAACGAGAAAATGAGCATCAAAATGAAGAAATATGCATCGAAACAAAGAAAATGTTGATCATATCGAGAAAATGAGCATCAAAATGATGGAAATATGCATCGAAACTAGGGAAATGTTGATCGTCATGAGAAAATGAGCATCAAAATGAAGTAAATATGCATCGAAAAGAAGGAAATGTTGATCATAACGAGAAAACGAGCATCAAAATGATGAAAATATGCATCGAAACGAAGGAAATGTTATCGTAACGAGAAAATATGCATCAAAATGATGGAAATATGCATCGAAACGAAGAAATATTGATCATAATGAGAAAATGAGCATCAAAATTATTGAAATATGCATCGAAAAGAAGGAAATGTTGATAATAACGAGAAAACGAGCATCTAAATGAAAGAAATATTGATCGTAACGAGAAAATGTGCATCAAAATGAAGGAAATATGCATCGAAAAAAGAAAATGTTACTCATAATGAGAAAATGAGCATAAAAATGATGAAAATATGTATCAAAATGAAGAAAATATTGATCGTAATGAGAAAATGAGCATCAAAATGAAGAAATATGCATCGAAACGAAGAAAATACTGATCATATCGAGAAAATGAGCATCAAAATAATGGAAATATGCATCGAAAAGAAGGAAATTGATCTTAACGAGAAAACGAGCATCAAAATGATGAAAATATGCATCGAAACGAAGGAAATGTTGATCGTAACGAGAAAATATGCATCAAAATGATGGAAATATGCATTGAAAGGAAGAAAATGTTGATCATATAGAGAAAATGAGCATCAAAATAATGGAAATATGCATCGAAAAGAAGGAAATGTTGATCGTAACGAGAAAACAAGCATCAAAATGATGAAAATATGCATCGAAGCGAAGGAAATGTTGATCGTAACGAAAAAATATGCATCAAAATGATGGAAATATGCATCGAAACGAAAAAAATATTGATCATATTGAGAAAATGAGCATCAAAATGATTGAAATATGCATCGAAAAGAAGGAAATGTTGATCATAACGAGAAAACGAGCATCTAAATGAAGGAAATATTGATCGTAACGAGAAAATGTGCATCAAAATGAAGGAAATATGCATCGAAACAAAGAAAATGTTAATCATAATGAGAAAACGAGCATAAAAATGATGAAAATATGTATCGAAACGAAGGAAATGTTGATCGTAACGAGAAAATGAGCGTTAAAACGATGGAAATATGCATCGAAACTAGGGAAATGTTGATCGTCATGAGAAAATGAGCATCAAAATGAAGGAAATATGCATCGAAAAGAAGGAAATTTTGATCATAACGAGAAAACGAGCATCAAAATGATGAAAATATGCATCGAAACGAAGGAAATGTTGATCGTAACGAGAAAATATGCATCAAAATGATGAAAATATGCATCGAAACGAAAAAAATATTGATCATATCGAGAAAATGAGCATCAAAATGATTGAAATATGCATCGAAAAGAAGGAAATGTTGATCGTAACGAGAAAACGAGCATCTAAATGAAGGAAATATTGATCGTAACGAGAAAATGTGCATCAAAATGAAGGAAATATGCATCGAAACAAAGAAAATGTTAATCATAATGAGAAAACGAGCATAAAAATTATGAAAATATGTATCGAAACGAAGGAAATGTTGATCGTAACGAGAAAATGAGCGTTAAAATGATGGAAATATGCATCGAAACTAGGGAAATGTTGATCGTCATGAGAAAATGAGCATCAAAATAATGGAAATATGCATCGAAAAGAAGGAAATGTTGATCGTAACGAGAAAACAAGCATCAAAATGATGAAAATATGCATCGAAGCGAAGGAAATGTTGATCGTAACGAGAAAATATGCATCAAAATAATGGAAATATGCATCGAAACGAAAAAAATATTGATCATATTGAGAAAATGAGCATCAAAATGATTGAAATATGCATCGAAAAGAAGGAAATGTTGATCATAACGAGAAAACGAGCATCTAAATGAAGGAAATATTGATCGTAACGAGAAAATGTGCATCAAAATGAAGGAAATATGCATCGAAACAAAGAAAATGTTAATCATAATGAGAAAACGAGCATAAAAATGATGAAAATATGTATCGAAACAAAGGAAATGTTGATCGTAACGAGAAAATGAGCATCAAAATGAAGAAATATGCATCGAAACAAAGAAAATGTTGATCATATCGAGAAAATGAGCATCAAAATGATAGAAATATGCATCGAAACTAGGGAAATGTTGATCGTCATGAGAAAATGAGCATCAAAATGAAGTAAATATGCATCGAAAAGAAGGAAATTTTGATCATAACGAGAAAACGAGCATCAAAATGATGAAAATATGCATCGAAACGAAGGAAATGTTGATCGTAACGAGAAAATATGCATCAAAATGATGAAAATATGCATCGAAACGAAAAAAATATTGATCATATCGAGAAAATGAGCATCAAAATGATTGAAATATGCATCGAAAAGAAGGAAATGTTGATCGTAACGAGAAAACGGGCATCTAAATGAAGGAAATATTGATCGTAACGAGAAAATGTGCATCAAAATGAATGAAATATGCATCGAAACAAAGAAAATGTTAATCATAATGAGAAAACGAGCATAAAAATGATGAAAATATGTATCGAAACGAAGGAAATGTTGATCGTAACGAGAAAATGAGCGTTAAAACGATGGAAATATGCATCGAAACTAGGGAAATGTTGATCGTCATGAGAAAATGAGCATCAAAATAATGGAAATATGCATCGAAAAGAAGGAAATGTTGATCGTAACGAGAAAACGAGCATCAAAATGATGAAAATATGCATCGAAACGAAGGAAATGTTGATCGTAACGAGAAAATATGCATCAAAATGATGGAAATATGCATCGAAATGAAGAAACTATTGATCAATTCGAGAAAATGAGCATCAAAATGATTGAAATATGCATCGAAAAGAAGGAAATGTTGATCATAAAGAGAAAACGAGCATCTAAATGAAGGAAATATTGATCGTAACGAGAAAATGTGAATCAAAATGAAGGAAATATGCATCGAAACAAAGAAAATGTTAATCATAATGAGAAAACAATCATAAAAATGATGAAAATATGTATCGAAACGAAGGAAATGTTGATCGTAATGAGAAAATGAGCATCAAAATGAAGAAATATGCATCGAAACGAAGAAAATATTGATCATATCGAGAAAATGAGCATCAAAATTATTGAAATATGCATCGAAAAGAAAGAAATGTTGATCTTAACGAGAAAACGAGCATCTAAACGAAGGAAATATTGATCGTAACGAGAAAATATGCATCAAAATGAAGGAAATATGCATCGAAACAAAGAAAATGTTAATCATAATGAGAAAACGAGCATAAAAATGACGAAAATATGTATCGAAACGAAAGAAATGTTGATCGTAACGAGAAAATGAGCATCAAAATGAAGAAATATGCATCGAAACGAAGAAAATGTTGATCATATCGAGAAAATGAGCATCAAAATAATGGAAATATGCATCGAAAAGAAGGAAATGTTTATCATAACGAGAAAACAAGCATCAAAATGATGAAAATATGCATCGAAGCGAAGGAAATGTTGATCGTAACGAGAAAATATGAATCAAAATGATGGAAATAAGCATCGAAACGAAAAAAATATTGATCATATTGAGAAAATGAACATCAAAATGATTGAAATATGCATCTAAAAGAAGGAAATGTTGATAATAACGAGAAAACGAGTATCTAAATGAAGGAAATATTGATCGTAACGAGAAATTGAGCATCAAAATGATTGAAATATGCATCGAAAATAAGGAAATGTTGATCATAACGAGAAAACGAGATTCTAAACGAAGGAAATATTGATCGTAACGAGAAAATATGCATCAAAATGAAGGAAATATGCATTGAAACAAAGAAAATGTTAATCATAATGAGAAAACGAGCATAAAAATGACGAAAATATGTATCGAAACGAAAGAAATGTTGATCGTAACGAGAAAATGAGCATCAAAATGAAGAAATATGCATCGAAACGAAGAAAATGTTGATCATATCGAGAAAATGAGCATCAAAATAATGGAAATATGCATCGAAAAGAAGGAAATGTTTATCATAACGAGAAAACAAGCATCAAAATGATGAAAATATGCATCGAAGCGAA
Organism: Pogostemon cablin; assembly: GCA_023678885.1. Classification (NCBI taxonomy): domain Eukaryota; kingdom Viridiplantae; phylum Streptophyta; class Magnoliopsida; order Lamiales; family Lamiaceae; genus Pogostemon; species Pogostemon cablin. Next base: position 134,076 of record JAHCLQ010000787.1, read on the forward strand.
GGAAATGTTGATCGTAACGAGAAAATATGCATCAAAATGATGGAAATATGCATCGAAACGAAGAAAATATTGATCATTTTGAGAAAATGAGCATCAAAATGATTGAAATATGCATCGAAAAGAAGAAAATGTTGATCATAACGAGAAAACGAGCATCTAAATGAAGGAAATATTGATCGTAACGAGAAAATATGCATCAAAATGAAGGAAATATGCATCGAAACAAAGAAAATGTTAATCATAATGAGAAAACGAGCATAAAAATGATGAAAATATGTATCGAAACGAAAGAAATGTTGATCGTAACGAGAAAATGAGCATCAAAATGAAGAAATATGCATCGAAACGAAGAAAATGTTGATCATATCGAGAAAATGAACATTAAAATAATGGAAATATGCATCGAAAAGAAGGAAATGTTGATCGTAACGAGAAAAAGAGCATAAAAATAATGGAAATATGCATCGAAAAGAATGAAATGTTGATCATAATGAGAAAACGAGCATCAAAATGATGAAAATATGCATCGAAACTTTGGAAATGTTGATCGTAACGAGAAAATATGTATCAAAATGATGGAAATAAGCATCGAAACGAAAAAAATATTGATCATATTGAGAAAATGAGCATCAAAATGATTGAAAAATGCATCGAAAAGAAGGAAATGTTGATAATAACGAGAAAACGAGTATCTAAATGAAGGAAATATTGATCGTAACGAGAAAATGAGCATCAAAATGATTGAAATATGCATCGAAAAGAAGGAAATGTTGATCATAACGAGAAAACGAGCATCTAAATGAAGGAAATATTGATCGTAACGAGAAAATGTGCATCAAAATGAAGGAAATATGCATCGAAACAAAGAAAATGTTAATCATAATGAGAAAACGAGCATAAAAATGATTAAAATATGTATCGAAACGAAGGAAATGTTGATCGTAACGAGAAAATGAGCATCAAAATGAAGAAATATGCATCGAAACATAGAAAATGTTGATCATATCGAGAAAATGAGCATCAAAATGATGGAAATATGCATCGAAACTAGGGAAATGTTGATCGTCATGAGAAAATGAGCATCAAAATGAAGTAAATATGCATCGAAAAGAAGGAAATGTTGATCATAACGAGAAAAAGAGCATCAAAGTGATGAAAATATGCATCGAAACGAAGGAAATGTTATCGTAACGAGAAAATATGCATCAAAATGATGGAAATATGCATCGAAACGAAGAAATATTGATCATATTGAGAAAATGAGCATCAAAATGATTGAAATATGCATCGAAAAGAAGGAAATGTTGATAATAACGAGAAAACGAGCATCTAAATGAAGGAAATATTGATCGTAACGAGAAAATGTGCATCAAAATGAAGGAAATATGCATCGAAAAAAGAAAATGTTAATCATAATGAGAAAACGAGCATAAAAATGATGAAAATATGTATCAAAAACGAAGAAAATATTGATCGTAATGAGAAAATGAGCATCAAAATGAAGAAATATGCATCGAAACGAAGAAAATACTGATCATATCGAGAAAATGAGCATCAAAATAATGGAAATATGCATCGAAAGAAGGAAATGTTGATCGTAACGAGAAAACGAGCATCAAAATGATGAAAATATGCATCGAAGCGAAGGAAATGTTGATCGTAACGAGAAAATATGCATCAAAATGATGGAAATATGCATCGAAACGAAAAAAATATTGATCATATTGAGAAAATGAGCATCAAAATGATTGAAATATGCATCGAAAAGAAGGAAATGTTGATCATAACGAGAAAACGAGCATCTAAATGAAGGAAATATTGATCGTAACGAGAAAATGTGCATCAAAATGAAGTAAATATGCATCGAAACAAAGAAAATGTTAATCATAATGAGAAAACGAGCATAAAAATGATGAAAATATGTATCGAAACGAAGGAAATGTTGATCGTAACGAGAAAATGAGCGTTAAAACGATGGAAATATGCATCGAAACTAGGGAAATGTTTATCGTCATGAGAAAATGAGCATCAAAATGAAGGAAATATGCATCGAAAAGAAGGAAATGTTGATCATAATGAGAAAACGAGCATCAAAATGATGAAAATATGCATCGAAACGAAGGAAATGTTGATCGTAACGAGAAAATATGCATCAAAATGATGGAAATATGCATCGAAACAAAGAAAATATTAATCATAATGAGAAAACGAGCATAAAAATGATTGAAATATGCATCGAAAAGAAGGAAATGTTGATCATAACGAGAAAACGAGCATCTAAATGAAGGAAATATTGATCGTAACGAGAAAATGTGCATCAAAATGAAGGAAATATGCATCGAAACAAAGAAAATGTTAATCATAATGAGAAAACGAGCATAAAAATGATTAAAATATGTATCGAAACGAAGGAAATGTTGATCGTAACAAGAAAATGAGCATCAAAATGAAGAAATATGCATCGAAACATAGAAAATGTTGATCATATCGAGAAAATGAGCATCAAAATGATGGAAATATGCATCGAAACTAGGGAAATGTTGATCGTCATGAGAAAATGAGCATCAAAATGAAGTAATATGCATCGAAAAGAAGGAAATGTTGATCATAACGAGAAAAAGAGCATCAAAATGATGAAAATATGCATCGAAACGAAGGAAATGTTATCGTAACGAGAAAATATGCATCAAAATGATGGAAATATGCATCGAAACGAAGAAATATTGATCATATTGAGAAAATGAGCATCAAAATGATTGAAATATGCATCGAAAAGAAGGAAATGTTGATAATAACGAGAAAACGAGCATCTAAATGAAGGAAATATTGATCGTAACGAGAAAATGTGCATCAAAATGAAGGAAATATGCATCGAAAAAAGAAAATGTTAATCATAATGAGAAAACGAGCATAAAAATGATGAAAATATGTATCAAAACGAAGAAAATATTGATCGTAATGAGAAAATGAGCATCAAAATGAAGAAATATGCATCGAAACGAAGAAAATACTGATCATATCGAGAAAATGAGCATCAAAATAATGGAAATATGCATCGAAAGAAGGAAATGTTGATCGTAACGAGAAAACGAGCATCAAAATGATGAAAATATGCATCGAAACGAAGGAAATGTTGATCGTAACGGGAAAATATGCATCAAAATGATGGAAATATGCATTGAAACGAAGAAAATGTTGATCATATCGAGAAAATGAGCATCAAAATAATGGAAATATGCATCGAAAAGAAGGAAATGTTGATCGTAACGAGAAAACAAGCATCAAAATGAAGAAAATATGCATCGAAGCGAAGGAAATGTTGATCGTAACGAGAAAATATGCATCAAAATGATGGAAATATGCATCGAAACGAAAAAAATATTGATCATATTGAGAAAATGAGCATCAAAATGATTGAAATATGCATCGAAAAGAAGGAATTATTGATCATTACGAGAAAACGAGCATCTAAATGAAGGAAATATTGATCGTAACGAGAAAATGTGCATCAAAATGAAGGAAATATGCATCGAAACAAAGAAAATGTTAATCATAATGAGAAAACGAGCATAAAAATGATGAAAATATGTATCGAAACGAAGGAAATGTTGATCGTAACGAGAAAATGAGCATCAAAATGAAGAAATATGCATCGAAACAAAGAAAATGTTGATCATATCGAGAAAATGAGCATCAAAATGATGGAAATATGCATCGAAACTAGGGAAATGTTGATCGTCATGAGAAAATTAGCATCAAAATGAAGTAAATATGCATCGAAAAGAAGGAAATGTTGATCATAACGAGAAAACGAGCATCAAAATGATGAAAATATGCATCGAAACGAAGGAAATGTTATCGTAACGAGAAAATATGCATCAAAATGATGGAAATATGCATCGAAACGAAGAAATATTGATCATATTGAGAAAATGAGCATCAAAATGATTGAAATATGCATCGAAAAGAAGGAAATATTGATAATAACGAGAAAACGAGCATCTAAATTAAGGAAATATTGATCGTAACGAGAAAATGTGCATCAAAATGAAGGAAATATGCATCGAAAAAAGAAAATGTTAATCATAATGAGAAAATGAGCATAAAAATGATGAAAATATGTATCAAAACGAAGAAAATATTGATCGTAATGAGAAAATGAGCATCAAAATGAAGAAATATGCATCGAAACGAAGAAAATACTGATCATATCGAGAAAATGAGCATCAAAATAATGGAAATATGCATCGAAAAGAAGGAAATGTTGATCTTAACGAGAAAACGAGCATCAAAATGATGAAAATATGCATCGAAACGAAGGAAATGTTGATCGTAACGAGAAAATATGCATCAAAATGATGGAAATATGCATTGAAACGAAGAAAATGTTGATCATATCGAGAAAATGAGCATCAAAATAATGGAAATATGCATCGAAAAGAAGGAAATGTTGATCGTAACGAGGAAACAAGCATCAAAATGATGAAAATATGCATCGAAGCGAAGGAAATGTTGATCGTAACGAGAAAATATGCATCAAAATGATGGAAATATGCATCGAAACGAAAAAAATATTGATCATATTGAGAAAATGAGCATCAAAATGATTGAAATATGCATCGAAAAGAAGGAAATGTTGATCATAACGAGAAAACGAGCATCTAAATGAAGGAAATATTGATCGTAACGAGAAAATGTGCATCAAAATGAAGTAAATATGCATCGAAACAAAGAAAATGTTAATCATAATGAGAAAACGAGCATAAAAATGATGAAAATATGTATCGAAACGAAGGAAATGTTGATCGTAACGAGAAAATGAGCGTTAAAACGATGGAAATATGCATCGAAACTAGGGAAATGTTTATCGTCATGAGAAAATGAGCATCAAAATGAAGGAAATATGCATCGAAAAGAAGGAAATGTTGATCATAATGAGAAAACGAGCATCAAAATGATGAAAATATGCATCGAAACGAAGGAAATGTTGATCGTAACGAGAAAATATGTATCAAAATGATGGAAATATGCATCGAAATGAAGAAACTATTGATCATATTGAGAAAATGAGCATCAAAATGATTGAAATATGCATCGAAAAGAAGGAAATGTTGATCATAACGAGAAAACGAGCATCTAAATGAAGGAAATATTGATCGTAACGAGAAAATGTGCATCAAAATGAAGGAAATATGCATCGAAACAAAGAAAATGTTAATCATAATGAGAAAACGAGCATAAAAATGATTAAAATATGTATCGAAACGAAGGAAATGTTGATCGTAACAAGAAAATGAGCATCAAAATGAAGAAATATGCATCGAAACATAGAAAATGTTGATCATATCGAGAAAATGAGCATCAAAATGATGGAAATATGCATCGAAACTAGGGAAATGTTGATCGTCATGAGAAAATGAGCACCAAAATGAAGTAAATATGCATCGAAAAGAAGGAAATGTTGATCATAACGAGAAAAAGAGCATCAAAATGATGAAAATATGCATCGAAACGAAGGAAATGTTATCGTAACGAGAAAATATGCATCAAAATGATGGAAATATGCATCGAAACGAAGAAATATTGATCATATTGAGAAAATGAGCATCAAAATGATTGAAATATGCATCGAAAAGAAGGAAATGTTGATAATAACGAGAAAACGAGCATCTAAATGAAGGAAATATTGATCGTAACGAGAAAATGTGCATCAAAATGAAGGAAATATGCATCGAAAAAAGAAAATGTTAATCATAATGAGAAAACGAGCATAAAAATGATGAAAATATGTATCAAAACGAAGAAAATATTGATCGTAATGAGAAAATGAGCATCAAAATGAAGAAATATGCATCGAAACGAAGAAAATACTGATCATATCGAGAAAATGAGCATCAAAATAATGGAAATATGCATCGAAAGAAGGAAATGTTGATCGTAACGAGAAAACGAGCATCAAAATGATGAAAATATGCATCGAAACGAAGGAAATGTTGATCGTAACGGGAAAATATGCATCAAAATGATGGAAATATGCATTGAAATGAAGAAAATGTTGATCATATCGAGAAAATGAGCATCAAAATAATGGAAATATGCATCGAAAAGAAGGAAATGTTGATAGTAACGAGAAAACAAGCATCAAAATGAAGAAAATATGCATCGAAGCGAAGGAAATGTTGATCGTAACGAGAAAATATGCATCAAAATGATGGAAATATGCATCGAAACGAAAAAAATGTTGATCATATTGAGAAAATGAGCATCAAAATGATTGAAATATGCATCGAAAAGAAGGAATTATTGATCATTACGAGAAAACGAGCATCTAAATGAAGGAAATATTGATCGTAACGAGAAAATGTGCATCAAAATGAAGGAAATATGCATCGAAACAAAGAAAATGTTAATCATAATGAGAAAACGAGCATAAAAATGATGAAAATATGTATCGAAACGAAGGAAATGTTGATCGTAACGAGAAAATGAGCATCAAAATGAAGAAATATGCATCGAAACAAAGAAAATGTTGATCATATCGAGAAAATGAGCATCAAAATGATGGAAATATGCATCGAAACTAGGGAAATGTTGATCGTCATGAGAAAATTAGCATCAAAATGAAGTAAATATGCATCGAAAAGAAGGAAATGTTGATCATAACGAGAAAACGAGCATCAAAATGATGAAAATATGCATCGAAACGAAGGAAATGTTATCGTAACGAGAAAATATGCATCAAAATGATGGAAATATGCATCGAAACGAAGAAATATTGATCATATTGAGAAAATGAGCATCAAAATGATTGAAATATGCATCGAAAAGAAGGAAATATTGATAATAACGAGAAAACGAGCATCTAAATTAAGGAAATATTGATCGTAACGAGAAAATGTGCATCAAAATGAAGGAAATATGCATCGAAAAAAGAAAATGTTAATCATAATGAGAAAATGAGCATAAAAATGATGAAAATATGTATCAAAACGAAGAAAATATTGATCGTAATGAGAAAATGAGCATCAAAATGAAGAAATATGCATCGAAACGAAGAAAATACTGATCATATCGAGAAAATGAGCATCAAAATAATGGAAATATGCATCGAAAAGAAGGAAATGTTGATCTTAACGAGAAAACGAGCATCAAAATGATGAAAATATGCATCGAAACGAAGGAAATGTTGATCGTAACGAGAAAATATGCATCAAAATGATGGAAATATGCATTGAAACGAAGAAAATGTTGATCATATCGAGAAAATGAGCATCAAAATAATGGAAATATGCATCGAAAAGAAGGAAATGTTGATCGTAACGAGGAAACAAGCATCAAAATGATGAAAATATGCATCGAAGCGAAGGAAATGTTGATCGTAACGAGAAAATATGCATCAAAATGATGGAAATATGCATCGAAATGAAAAAAATATTGATCATATTGAGAAAATGAGCATCAAAATGATTGAAATATGCATCGAAAAGAAGGAAATGTTGATCATAACGAGAAAACGAGCATCTAAATGAAGGAAATATTGATCGTAACGAGAAAATGTGCATCAAAATGAAGTAAATATGCATCGAAACAAAGAAAATGTTAATCATAATGAGAAAACGAGCATAAAAATGATGAAAATATGTATCGAAACGAAGGAAATGTTGATCGTAACGAGAAAATGAGCGTTAAAACGATGGAAATATGCATCGAAACTAGGGAAATGTTTATCGTCATGAGAAAATGAGCATCAAAATGAAGGAAATATGCATCGAAAAGAAGGAAATGTTGATCATAATGAGAAAACGAGCATCAAAATGATGAAAATATGCATCGAAACGAAGGAAATGTTGATCGTAACGAGAAAATATGCATCAAAATGATGGAAATATGCATCGAAATGAAGAAACTATTGATCATATTGAGAAAATGAGCATCAAAATGATTGAAATATGCATCGAAAAGAAGGAAATGTTGATCATAACGAGAAAACGAGCATCTAAATGAAGGAAATATTGATCGTAACGAGAAAATGTGCATCAAAATGAAGGAAATATGCATCGAAACAAAGAAAATGTTAATCATAATGAGAAAACGAGCATAAAAATGATTAAAATATGTATCGAAACGAAGGAAATGTTGATCGTAACAAGAAAATGAGCATCAAAATGAAGAAATATGCATCGAAACATAGAAAATGTTGATCATATCGAGAAAATGAGCATCAAAATGATGGAAATATGCATCGAAACTAGGGAAATGTTGATCGTCATGAGAAAATGAGCATCAAAATGAAGTAAATATGCATCGAAAAGAAGGAAATGTTGATCATAACGAGAAAAAGAGCATCAAAATGATGAAAATATGCATCGAAACGAAGGAAATGTTATCGTAACGAGAAAATATGCATCAAAATGATGGAAATATGCATCGAAACGAAGAAATATTGATCATATTGAGAAAATGAGCATCAAAATGATTGAAATATGCATCGAAAAGAAGGAAATGTTGATAATAACGAGAAAACGAGCATCAAAATGAAGGAAATATTGATCGTAACGAGAAAATGTGCATCAAAATGAAGGAAATATGCATCGAAAAAAGAAAATGTTAATCATAATGAGAAAACGAGCATAAAAATGATGAAAATATGTATCAAAACGAAGAAAATATTGATCGTAATGAGAAAATGAGCATCAAAATGAAGAAATATGCATCGAAACGAAGAAAATACTGATCATATCGAGAAAATGAGCATCAAAATAATGGAAATATGCATCGAAAGAAGGAAATGTTGATCGTAACGAGAAAACGAGCATCAAAATGATGAAAATATGCATCGAAACGAAGGAAATGTTGATCGTAACGGGAAAATATGCATCAAAATGATGGAAATATGCATTGAAACGAAGAAAATGTTGATCATATCGAGAAAATGAGCATCAAAATAATGGAAATATGCATCGAAAAGAAGGAAATGTTGATCGTAACGAGAAAACAAGCATCAAAATGAAGAAAATATGCATCGAAGCGAAGGAAATGTTGATCGTAACGAGAAAATATGCATCAAAATGATGGAAATATGCATCGAAACGAAAAAAATATTGATCATATTGAGAAAATGAGCATCAAAATGATTGAAATATGCATCGAAAAGAAGGAATTATTGATCATTACGAGAAAACGAGCATCTAAATGAAGGAAATATTGATCGTAACGAGAAAATGTGCATCAAAATGAAGGAAATATGCATCGAAACAAAGAAAATGTTAATCATAATGAGAAAACGAGCATAAAAATGATGAAAATATGTATCGAAACGAAGGAAATGTTGATCGTAACGAGAAAATGAGCATCAAAATGAAGAAATATGCATCGAAACATAGAAAATGTTGATCATATCGAGAAAATGAGCATCAAAATGATGGAAATATGCATCGAAACTAGGGAAATGTTGATCGTCATGAGAAAATTAGCATCAAAATGAAGTAAATATGCATCGAAAAGAAGGAAATGTTGATCATAACGAGAAAAAGAGCATCAAAATGATGAAAATATGCATCGAAACGAAGGAAATGTTATCGTAACGAGAAAATATGCATCAAAATGATGGAAATATGCATCGAAACGAAGAAATATTGATCATATTGAGAAAATGAGCATCAAAATGATTGAAATATGCATCGAAAAGAAGGAAATGTTGATAATAACGAGAAAATGAGCATCTAAATGAAGGAAATATTGATCGTAACGAGAAAATGTGCATCAAAATGAAGGAAATATGCATCGAAAAAAGAAAATGTTAATCATAATGAGAAAACGAGCATAAAAATGATGAAAATATGTATCAAAACGAAGAAAATATTGATCGTAATGAGAAAATGAGCATCAAAATGAAGAAATATGCATCGAAACGAAGAAAATACTGATCATATCGAGAAAATGAGCATCAAAATAATGGAAATATGCATCGAAAGAAGGAAATGTTGATCGTAACGAGAAAACGAGCATCAAAATGATGAAAATATGCATCGAAACGAAGGAAATGTTGATCGTAACGGGAAAATATGCATCAAAATGATGGAAATATGCATTGAAACGAAGAAAATGTTGATCATATCGAGAAAATGAGCATCAAAATAATGGAAATATGCATCGAAAAGAAGGAAATGTTGATCGTAACGAGAAAACAAGCATCAAAATGAAGAAAATATGCATCGAAGCGAAGGAAATGTTGATCGTAACGAGAAAATATGCATCAAAATGATGGAAATATGCATCGAAACGAAAAAAATATTGATCATATTGAGAAAATGAGCATCAAAATGATTGAAATATGCATCGAAAAGAAGGAATTATTGATCATTACGAGAAAACGAGCATCTAAATGAAGGAAATATTGATCGTAACGAGAAAATGTGCATCAAAATGAAGGAAATATGCATCGAAACAAAGAAAATGTTAATCATAATGAGAAAACGAGCATAAAAATGATGAAAATATGTATCGAAACGAAGGAAATGTTGATCGTAACGAGAAAATGAGCATCAAAATGAAGAAATATGCATCGAAACAAAGAAAATGTTGATCATATCGAGAAAATGAGCATCAAAATGATGGAAATATGCATCGAAACTAGGGAAATGTTGATCGTCATGAGAAAATTAGCATCAAAATGAAGTAAATATGCATCGAAAAGAAGGAAATGTTGATCATAACGAGAAAACGAGCATCAAAATGATGAAAATATGCATCGAAACGAAGGAAATGTTATCGTAACGAGAAAATATGCATCAAAATGATGGAAATATGCATCGAAACGAAGAAATATTGATCATATTGAGAAAATGAGCATCAAAATGATTGAAATATGCATCGAAAAGAAGGAAATATTGATAATAACGAGAAAACGAGCATCTAAATTAAGGAAATATTGATCGTAACGAGAAAATGTGCATCAAAATGAAGGAAATATGCATCGAAAAAAGAAAATGTTAATCATAATGAGAAAATGAGCATAAAAATGATGAAAATATGTATCAAAACGAAGAAAATATTGATCGTAATGAGAAAATGAGCATCAAAATGAAGAAATATGCATCGAAACGAAGAAAATACTGATCATATCGAGAAAATGAGCATCAAAATAATGGAAATATGCATCGAAAAGAAGGAAATGTTGATCTTAACGAGAAAACGAGCATCAAAATGATGAAAATATGCATCGAAACGAAGGAAATGTTGATCGTAACGAGAAAATATGCATCAAAATGATGGAAATATGCATTGAAACGAAGAAAATGTTGATCATATCGAGAAAATGAGCATCAAAATAATGGAAATATGCATCGAAAAGAAGGAAATGTTGATCGTAACGAGGAAACAAGCATCAAAATGATGAAAATATGCATCGAAGCGAAGGAAATGTTGATCGTAACGAGAAAATATGCATCAAAATGATGGAAATATGCATCGAAACGAAAAAAATATTGATCATATTGAGAAAATGAGCATCAAAATGATTGAAATATGCATCGAAAAGAAGGAAATGTTGATCATAACGAGAAAACGAGCATCTAAATGAAGGAAATATTGATCGTAACGAGAAAATGTGCATCAAAATGAAGTAAATATGCATCGAAACAAAGAAAATGTTAATCATAATGAGAAAACGAGCATAAAAATGATGAAAATATGTATCGAAACGAAGGAAATGTTGATCGTAACGAGAAAATGAGCGTTAAAACGATGGAAATATGCATCGAAACTAGGGAAATGTTTATCGTCATGAGAAAATGAGCATCAAAATGAAGGAAATATGCATCGAAAAGAAGGAAATGTTGATCATAATGAGAAAACGAGCATCAAAATGATGAAAATATGCATCGAAACGAAGGAAATGTTGATCGTAACGAGAAAATATGCATCAAAATGATGGAAATATGCATCGAAATGAAGAAACTATTGATCATATTGAGAAAATGAGCATCAAAATGATTGAAATATGCATCGAAAAGAAGGAAATGTTGATCATAACGAGAAAACGAGCATCTAAATGAAGGAAATATTGATCGTAACGAGAAAATGTGCATCAAAATGAAGGAAATATGCATCGAAACAAAGAAAATGTTAATCATAATGAGAAAACGAGCATAAAAATGATTAAAATATGTATCGAAACGAAGGAAATGTTGATCGTAACAAGAAAATGAGCATCAAAATGAAGAAATATGCATCGAAACATAGAAAATGTTGATCATATCGAGAAAATGAGCATCAAAATGATGGAAATATGCATCGAAACTAGGGAAATGTTGATCGTCATGAGAAAATGAGCATCAAAATGAAGTAAATATGCATCGAAAAGAAGGAAATGTTGATCATAACGAGAAAAAGAGCATCAAAATGATGAAAATATGCATCGAAACGAAGGAAATGTTATCGTAACGAGAAAATATGCATCAAAATGATGGAAATATGCATCGAAACGAAGAAATATTGATCATATTGAGAAAATGAGCATCAAAATGATTGAAATATGCATCGAAAAGAAGGAAATGTTGATAATAACGAGAAAACGAGCATCAAAATGAAGGAAATATTGATCGTAACGAGAAAATGTGCATCAAAATGAAGGAAATATGCATCGAAAAAAGAAAATGTTAATCATAATGAGAAAACGAGCATAAAAATGATGAAAATATGTATCAAAACGAAGAAAATATTGATCGTAATGAGAAAATGAGCATCAAAATGAAGAAATATGCATCGAAACGAAGAAAATACTGATCATATCGAGAAAATGAGCATCAAAATAATGGAAATATGCATCGAAAGAAGGAAATGTTGATCGTAACGAGAAAACGAGCATCAAAATGATGAAAATATGCATCGAAACGAAGGAAATGTTGATCGTAACGGGAAAATATGCATCAAAATGATGGAAATATGCATTGAAACGAAGAAAATGTTGATCATATCGAGAAAATGAGCATCAAAATAATGGAAATATGCATCGAAAAGAAGGAAATGTTGATCGTAACGAGAAAACAAGCATCAAAATGAAGAAAATATGCATCGAAGCGAAGGAAATGTTGATCGTAACGAGAAAATATGCATCAAAATGATGGAAATATGCATCGAAACGAAAAAAATATTGATCATATTGAGAAAATGAGCATCAAAATGATTGAAATATGCATCGAAAAGAAGGAATTATTGATCATTACGAGAAAACGAGCATCTAAATGAAGGAAATATTGATCGTAACGAGAAAATGTGCATCAAAATGAAGGAAATATGCATCGAAACAAAGAAAATGTTAATCATAATGAGAAAACGAGCATAAAAATGATGAAAATATGTATCGAAACGAAGGAAATGTTGATCGTAACGAGAAAATGAGCATCAAAATGAAGAAATATGCATCGAAACATAGAAAATGTTGATCATATCGAGAAAATGAGCATCAAAATGATGGAAATATGCATCGAAACTAGGGAAATGTTGATCGTCATGAGAAAATTAGCATCAAAATGAAGTAAATATGCATCGAAAAGAAGGAAATGTTGATCATAACGAGAAAAAGAGCATCAAAATGATGAAAATATGCATCGAAACGAAGGAAATGTTATCGTAACGAGAAAATATGCATCAAAATGATGGAAATATGCATCGAAACGAAGAAATATTGATCATATTGAGAAAATGAGCATCAAAATGATTGAAATATGCATCGAAAAGAAGGAAATGTTGATAATAACGAGAAAACGAGCATCTAAATGAAGGAAATATTGATCGTAACGAGAAAATGTGCATCAAAATGAAGGAAATATGCATCGAAAAAAGAAAATGTTAATCATAATGAGAAAACGAGCATAAAAATGATGAAAATATGTATCAAAACGAAGAAAATATTGATCGTAATGAGAAAATGAGCATCAAAATGAAGAAATATGCATCGAAACGAAGAAAATACTGATCATATCGAGAAAATGAGCATCAAAATAATGGAAATATGCATCGAAAGAAGGAAATGTTGATCGTAACGAGAAAACGAGCATCAAAATGATGAAAATATGCATCGAAACGAAGGAAATGTTGATCGTAACGGGAAAATATGTATCAAAATGATGGAAATATGCATTGAAACGAAGAAAATGTTGATCATATCGAGAAAATGAGCATCAAAATAATGGAAATATGCATCGAAAAGAAGGAAATGTTGATCGTAACGAGGAAACAAGCATCAAAATGATGAAAATATGCATCGAAGCGAAGGAAATGTTGATCGTAACGAGAAAATATGCATCAAAATGATGGAAATATGCATCGAAACGAAAAAAATATTGATCATATTGAGAAAATGAGCATCAAAATGATTGAAATATGCATCGAAAAGAAGGAAATGTTGATCATAACGAGAAAACGAGCATCTAAATGAAGGAAATATTGATCGTAACGAGAAAATGTGCATCAAAATGAAGTAAATATGCATCGAAACAAAGAAAATGTTAATCATAATGAGAAAACGAGCATAAAAATGATGAAAATATGTATCGAAACGAAGGAAATGTTGATCGTAACGAGAAAATGAGCGTTAAAACGATGGAAATATGCATCGAAACTAGGGAAATGTTTATCGTCATGAGAAAATGAGCATCAAAATGAAGGAAATATGCATCGAAAAGAAGGAAATGTTGATCATAATGAGAAAACGAGCATCAAAATGATGAAAATATGCATCGAAACGAAGGAAATGTTGATCGTAACGAGAAAATATGCATCAAAATGATGGAAATATGCATCGAAACGAAGAAACTATTGATCATATTGAGAAAATGAGCATCAAAATGATTGAAATATGCATCGAAAAGAAGGAAATGTTGATCATAACGAGAAAACGAGCATCTAAATGAAGAAAATATTGATCGTAACGAGAAAATGTGCATCAAAATGAAGGAAATATGCATCGAAACAAAGAAAATGTTAATCATAATGAGAAAACGAGCATAAAAATGATTAAAATATGTATCGAAACGAAGGAAATGTTGATCGTAACAAGAAAATGAGCATCAAAATGAAGAAATATGCATCGAAACATAGAAAATGTTGATCATATCGAGAAAATGAGCATCAAAATGATGGAAATATGCATCGAAACTAGGGAAATGTTGATCGTCATGAGAAAATGAGCATCAAAATGAAGTAAATATGCATCGAAAAGAAGGAAATGTTGATCATAACGAGAAAAAGAGCATCAAAATGATGAAAATATGCATCGAAACGAAGGAAATGTTATCGTAACGAGAAAATATGCATCAAAATGATGGAAATATGCATCGAAACGAAGAAATATTGATCATATTGAGAAAATGAGCATCAAAATGATTGAAATATGCATCGAAAAGAAGGAAATGTTGATAATAACGAGAAAACGAGCATCTAAATGAAGGAAATATTGATCGTAACGAGAAAATGTGCATCAAAATGAAGGAAATATGCATCGAAAAAAGAAAATGTTAATCATAATGAGAAAACGAGCATAAAAATGATGAAAATATGTATCAAAACGAAGAAAATATTGATCGTAATGAGAAAATGAGCATCAAAATGAAGAAATATGCATCGAAACGAAGAAAATACTGATCATATCGAGAAAATGAGCATCAAAATAATGGAAATATGCATCGAAAGAAGGAAATGTTGATCGTAACGAGAAAACGAGCATCAAAATGATGAAAATATGCATCGAAACGAAGGAAATGTTGATCGTAACGGGAAAATATGCATCAAAATGATGGAAATATGCATTGAAACGAAGAAAATGTTGATCATATCGAGAAAATGAGCATCAAAATAATGGAAATATGCATCGAAAAGAAGGAGATGTTGATCGTAACGAGAAAACAAGCATCAAAATGAAGAAAATATGCATCGAAGCGAAGGAAATGTTGATCGTAACGAGAAAATATGCATCAAAATGATGGAAATATGCATCGAAACGAAAAAAATATTGATCATATTGAGAAAATGAGCATCAAAATGATTGAAATATGCATCGAAAAGAAGGAATTATTGATCATTACGAGAAAACGAGCATCTAAATGAAGGAAATATTGATCGTAACGAGAAAATGTGCATCAAAATGAAGGAAATATGCATCGAAACAAAGAAAATGTTAATCATAATGAGAAAACGAGCATAAAAATGATGAAAATATGTATCGAAACGAAGGAAATGTTGATCGTAACGAGAAAATGAGCATCAAAATGAAGAAATATGCATCGAAACATAGAAAATGTTGATCATATCGAGAAAATGAGCATCAAAATGATGGAAATATGCATCGAATCTAGGGAAATGTTGATCGTCATGAGAAAATTAGCATCAAAATGAAGTAAATATGCATCGAAAAGAAGGAAATGTTGATCATAACGAGAAAAAGAGCATCAAAATGATGAAAATATGCATCGAAACGAAGGAAATGTTATCGTAACGAGAAAATATGCATCAAAATGATGGAAATATGCATCGAAACGAAGAAATATTGATCATATTGAGAAAATGAGCATCAAAATGATTGAAATATGCATCGAAAAGAAGGAAATGTTGATAATAACGAGAAAACGAGCATCTAAATGAAGGAAATATTGATCGTAACGAGAAAATGTGCATCAAAATGAAAGAAATATGCATCGAAAAAAGAAAATGTTAATCATAATGAGAAAACGAGCATAAAAATGATGAAAATATGTATCAAAACAAAGAAAATATTGATCGTAATGAGAAAATGAGCATCAAAATGAAGAAATATGCATCGAAACGAAGAAAATACTGATCATATCGAGAAAATGAGCATCAAAATAATGGAAATATGCATCGAAAGAAGGAAATGTTGATCGTAACGAGAAAACGAGCATCAAAATGATGAAAATATGCATCGAAACGAAGGAAATGTTGATCGTAACGGGAAAATATGCATCAAAATGATGGAAATATGCATTGAAACGAAGAAAATGTTGATCATATCGAGAAAATGAGCATCAAAATAATGGAAATATGCATCGAAAAGAAGGAAATGTTGATCGTAACGAGGAAACAAGCATCAAAATGATGAAAATATGCATCGAAGCGAAGGAAATGTTGATCGTAACGAGAAAATATGCATCAAAATGATGGAAATATGCATCGAAACGAAAAAAATATTGATCATATTGAGAAAATGAGCATCAAAATGATTGAAATATGCATCGAAAAGAAGGAAATGTTGATCATAACGAGAAAACGAGCATCTAAATGAAGGAAATATTGATCGTAACGAGAAAATGTGCATCAAAATGAAGTAAATATGCATCGAAACAAAGAAAATGTTAATCATAATGAGAAAACGAGCATAAAAATGATGAAAATATGTATCGAAACGAAGGAAATGTTGATCGTAACGAGAAAATGAGCGTTAAAACGATGGAAATATGCATCGAAACTAGGGAAATGTTTATCGTCATGAGAAAATGAGCATCAAAATGAAGGAAATATGCATCGAAAAGAAGGAAATGTTGATCATAATGAGAAAACGAGCATCAAAATGATGAAAATATGCATCGAAACGAAGGAAATGTTGATCGTAACGAGAAAATATGCATCAAAATGATGGAAATATGCATCGAAATGAAGAAACTATTGATCATATTGAGAAAATGAGCATCAAAATGATTGAAATATGCATCGAAAAGAAGGAAATGTTGATCATAACGAGAAAACGAGCATCTAAATGAAGGAAATATTGATCGTAACGAGAAAATGTGCATCAAAATGAAGGAAATATGCATCGAAACAAAGAAAATGTTAATCATAATGAGAAAACGAGCATAAAAATGATTAAAATATGTATCGAAACGAAGGAAATGTTGATCGTAACAAGAAAATGAGCATCAAAATGAAGAAATATGCATCGAAACATAGAAAATGTTGATCATATCGAGAAAATGAGCATCAAAATGATGGAAATATGCATCGAAACTAGGGAAATGTTGATCGTCATGAGAAAATGAGCATCAAAATGAAGTAAATATGCATCGAAAAGAAGGAAATGTTGATCATAACGAGAAAAAGAGCATCAAAATGATGAAAATATGCATCGAAACGAAGGAAATGTTATCGTAACGAGAAAATATGCATCAAAATGATGGAAATATGCATCGAAACGAAGAAATATTGATCATATTGAGAAAATGAGCATCAAAATGATTGAAATATGCATCGAAAAGAAGGAAATGTTGATAATAACGAGAAAACGAGCATCTAAATGAAGGAAATATTGATCGTAACGAGAAAATGTGCATCAAAATGAAGGAAATATGCATCGAAAAAAGAAAATGTTAATCATAATGAGAAAACGAGCATAAAAATGATGAAAATATGTATCAAAACGAAGAAAATATTGATCGTAATGAGAAAATGAGCATCAAAATGAAGAAATATGCATCGAAACGAAGAAAATACTGATCATATCGAGAAAATGAGCATCAAAATAATGGAAATATGCATCGAAAGAAGGAAATGTTGATCGTAACGAGAAAACGAGCATCAAAATGATGAAAATATGCATCGAAACGAAGGAAATGTTGATCGTAACGGGAAAATATGCATCAAAATGATGGAAATATGCATTGAAACGAAGAAAATGTTGATCATATCGAGAAAATGAGCATCAAAATAATGGAAATATGCATCGAAAAGAAGGAAATGTTGATCGTAACGAGAAAACAAGCATCAAAATGAAGAAAATATGCATCGAAGCGAAGGAAATGTTGATCGTAACGAGAAAATATGCATCAAAATGATGGAAATATGCATCGAAACGAAAAAAATATTGATCATATTGAGAAAATGAGCATCAAAATGATTGAAATATGCATCGAAAAGAAGGAATTATTGATCATTACGAGAAAACGAGCATCTAAATGAAGGAAATATTGATCGTAACGAGAAAATGTGCATCAAAATGAAGGAAATATGCATCGAAACAAAGAAAATGTTAATCATAATGAGAAAACGAGCATAAAAATGATGAAAATATGTATCGAAACGAAGGAAATGTTGATCGTAACGAGAAAATGAGCATCAAAATGAAGAAATATGCATCGAAACAAAGAAAATGTTGATCATATCGAGAAAATGAGCATCAAAATGATGGAAATATGCATCGAAACTAGGGAAATGTTGATCGTCATGAGAAAATTAGCATCAAAATGAAGTAAATATGCATCGAAAAGAAGGAAATGTTGATCATAACGATAAAACGAGCATCAAAATGATGAAAATATGCATCGAAACGAAGGAAATGTTATCGTAACGAGAAAATATGCATCAAAATGATGGAAATATGCATCGAAACGAAGAAATATTGATCATATTGAGAAAATGAGCATCAAAATGATTGAAATATGCATCGAAAAGAAGGAAATATTGATAATAACGAGAAAACGAGCATCTAAATTAAGGAAATATTGATCGTAACGAGAAAATGTGCATCAAAATGAAGGAAATATGCATCGAAAAAAGAAAATGTTAATCATAATGAGAAAACGAGCATAAAAATGATGAAAATATGTATCAAAACGAAGAAAATATTGATCATAACGAGAAAATGAGCATCAAAATGAAGAAATATGCATCGAAACGAAGAAAATACTGATCATATCGAGAAAATGAGCATCAAAATAATGGAAATATGCATCGAAAGAAGGAAATGTTGATCGTAACGAGAAAACGAGCATCAAAATGATGAAAATATGCATCGAAACGAAGGAAATGTTGATCGTAACGGGAAAATATGCATCAAAATGATGGAAATATGCATTGAAACGAAGAAAATGTTGATCATATCGAGAAAATGAGCATCAAAATAATGGAAATATGCATCGAAAAGAAGGAAATGTTGATCGTAACGAGGAAACAAGCATCAAAATGATGAAAATATGCATCGAAGCGAAGGAAATGTTGATCGTAACGAGAAAATATGCATCAAAATGATGGAAATATGCATCGAAACGAAAAAAATATTGATCATATTGAGAAAATGAGCATCAAAATGATTGAAATATGCATCGAAAAGAAGGAAATGTTGATCATAACGAGAAAACGAGCATCTAAATGAAGGAAATATTGATCGTAACGAGAAAATGTGCATCAAAATGAAGTAAATATGCATCGAAACAAAGAAAATGTTAATCATAATGAGAAAACGAGCATAAAAATGATGAAAATATGTATCGAAACGAAGGAAATGTTGATCGTAACGAGAAAATGAGCGTTAAAACAATGGAAATATGCATCGAAACTAGGGAAATGTTTATCGTCATGAGAAAATGAGCATCAAAATGAAGGAAATATGCATCGAAAAGAAGGAAATGTTGATCATAATGAGAAAACGAGCATCAAAATGATGAAAATATGCATCGAAACGAAGGAAATGTTGATCGTAACGAGAAAATATGCATCAAAATGATGGAAATATGCATCGAAATGAAGAAACTATTGATCATATTGAGAAAATGAGCATCAAAATGATTGAAATATGCATCGAAAAGAAGGAAATGTTGATCATAACGAGAAAACGAGCATCTAAATGAAGGAAATATTGATCGTAACGAGAAAATGTGCATCAAAATGAAGGAAATATGCATCGAAACAAAGAAAATGTTAATCATAATGAGAAAACGAGCATAAAAATGATTAAAATATGTATCGAAACGAAGGAAATGTTGATCGTAACAAGAAAATGAGCATCAAAATGAAGAAATATGCATCGAAACATAGAAAATGTTGATCATATCGAGAAAATGAGCATCAAAATGATGGAAATATGCATCGAAACTAGGGAAATGTTGATCGTCATGAGAAAATGAGCATCAAAATGAAGTAAATATGCATCGAAAAGAAGGAAATGTTGATCATAACGAGAAAAAGAGCATCAAAATGATGAAAATATGCATCGAAACGAAGGAAATGTTATCGTAACGAGAAAATATGCATCAAAATGATGGAAATATGCATCGAAACGAAGAAATATTGATCATATTGAGAAAATGAGCATCAAAATGATTGAAATATGCATCGAAAAGAAGGAAATGTTGATAATAACGAGAAAACGAGCATCTAAATGAAGGAAATATTGATTGTAACGAGAAAATGTGCATCAAAATGAAGGAAATATGCATCGAAAAAAGAAAATGTTAATCATATTGAGAAAACGAGCATAAAAATGATGAAAATATGTATCAAAACGAAGAAAATATTGATCGTAATGAGAAAATGAGCATCAAAATGAAGAAATATGCATCGAAACGAAGAAAATACTGATCATATCGAGAAAATGAGCATCAAAGTAATGGAAATATGCATCGAAAGAAGGAAATGTTGATCGTAACGAGAAAACGAGCATCAAAATGATGAAAATATGCATCGAAACGAAGGAAATGTTGATCGTAACGGGAAAATATGCATCAAAATGATGGAAATATGCATTGAAACGAAGAAAATGTTGATCATATCGAGAAAATGAGCATCAAAATAATGGAAATATGCATCGAAAAGAAGGAAATGTTGATCGTAACGAGAAAACAAGCATCAAAATGAAGAAAATATGCATCGAAGCGAAGGAAATGTTGATCGTAACGAGAAAATATGCATCAAAATGATGGAAATATGCATCGAAACGAAAAAAATATTGATCATATTGAGAAAATGAGCATCAAAATGATTGAAATATGCATCGAAAAGAAGGAATTATTGATCATTACGAGAAAACGAGCATCTAAATGAAGGAAATATTGATCGTAACGAGAAAATGTGCATCAAAATGAAGGAAATATGCATCGAAACAAAGAAAATGTTAATCATAATGAGAAAACGAGCATAAAAATGATGAAAATATGTATCGAAACGAAGGAAATGTTGATCGTAATGAGAAAATGAGCATCAAAATGAAGAAATATGCATCGAAACAAAGAAAATGTTGATCATATCGAGAAAATGAGCATCAAAATGATGGAAATATGCATCGAAACTAGGGAAATGTTGATCGTCATGAGAAAATTAGCATCAAAATAAAGTAAATATGCATCGAAAAGAAGGAAATGTTGATCATAACGAGAAAACGAGCATCAAAATGATGAAAATATGCATCGAAACGAAGGAAATGTTATCGTAACGAGAAAATATGCATCAAAATGATGGAAATATGCATCGAAACGAAGAAATATTGATCATATTGAGAAAATGAGCATCAAAATGATTGAAATATGCATCGAAAAGAAGGAAATATTGATAATAACGAGAAAACGAGCATCTAAATTAAGGAAATATTGATCGTAACGAGAAAATGTGCATCAAAATGAAGGAAATATGCATCGAAAAAAGAAAATGTTAATCATAATGAGAAAACGAGCATAAAAATGATGAAAATATGTATCAAAACGAAGAAAATATTGATCGTAATGAGAAAATGAGCATCAAAATGAAGAAATATGCATCGAAACGAAGAAAATACTGATCATATCGAGAAAATGAGCATCAAAATAATGGAAATATGCATCGAAAGAAGGAAATGTTGATCGTAACGAGAAAACGAGCATCAAAATGATGAAAATATGCATCGAAACGAAGGAAATGTTGATCGTAACGGGAAAATATGCATCAAAATGATGGAAATATGCATTGAAACGAAGAAAATGTTGATCATATCGAGAAAATGAGCATCAAAATAATGGAAATATGCATCGAAAAGAAGGAAATGTTGATCGTAACGAGGAAACAAGCATCAAAATGATGAAAATATGCATCGAAGCGAAGGAAATGTTGATCGTAACGAGAAAATATGCATCAAAATGATGGAAATATGCATCGAAATGAAAAAAATATTGATCATATTGAGAAAATGAGCATCAAAATGATTGAAATATGCATCGAAAAGAAGGAAATGTTGATCATAACGAGAAAACGAGCATCTAAATGAAGGAAATATTGATCGTAACGAGAAAATGTGCATCAAAATGAAGTAAATATGCATCGAAACAAAGAAAATGTTAATCATAATGAGAAAACGAGCATAAAAATGATGAAAATATGTATCGAAACGAAGGAAATGTTGATCGTAACGAGAAAATGAGCGTTAAAACGATGGAAATATGCATCGAAACTAGGGAAATGTTTATCGTCATGAGAAAATGAGCATCAAAATGAAGGAAATATGCATCGAAAAGAAGGAAATGTTGATCATAATGAGAAAACGAGCATCAAAATGATGAAAATATGCATCGAAACGAAGGAAATGTTGATCGTAACGAGAAAATATGCATCAAAATGATGGAAATATGCATCGAAATGAAGAAACTATTGATCATATTGAGAAAATGAGCATCAAAATGATTGAAATATGCATCGAAAAGAAGGAAATGTTGATCATAACGAGAAAACGAGCATCTAAATGAAGGAAATATTGATCGTAACGAGAAAATGTGCATCAAAATGAAGGAAATATGCATCGAAACAAAGAAAATATTAATCATAATGAGAAAACGAGCATAAAAATGATTAAAATATGTATCGAAACGAAGGAAATGTTGATCGTAACAAGAAAATGAGCATCAAAATGAAGAAATATGCATCGAAACATAGAAAATGTTGATCATATCGAGAAAATGAGCATCAAAATGATGGAAATATGCATCGAAACTAGGGAAATGTTGATCGTCATGAGAAAATGAGCATCAAAATGAAGTAAATATGCATCGAAAAGAAGGAAATGTTGATCATAACGAGAAAAAGAGCATCAAAATGATGAAAATATGCATCGAAACGAAGGAAATGTTATCGTAACGAGAAAATATGCATCAAAATGATGGAAATATGCATCGAAACGAAGAAATATTGATCATATTGAGAAAATGAGCATCAAAATGATTGAAATATGCATCGAAAAGAAGGAAATGTTGATAATAACGAGAAAACGAGCATCTAAATGAAGGAAATATTGATCGTAACGAGAAAATGTGCATCAAAATGAAGGAAATATGCATCGAAAAAAGAAAATGTTAATCATAATGAGAAAACGAGCATAAAAATGATGAAAATATGTATCAAAACGAAGAAAATATTGATCGTAATGAGAAAATGAGCATCAAAATGAAGAAATATGCATCGAAACGAAGAAAATACTGATCATATCGAGAAAATGAGCATCAAAATAATGGAAATATGCATCGAAAGAAGGAAATGTTGATCGTAACGAGAAAACGAGCATCAAAATGATGAAAATATGCATCGAAACGAAGGAAATGTTGATCGTAACGGGAAAATATGCATCAAAATGATGGAAATATGCATTGAAACGAAGAAAATGTTGATCATATCGAGAAAATGAGCATCAAAATAATGGAAATATGCATCGAAAAGAAGGAAATGTTGATCGTAACGAGAAAACAAGCATCAAAATGAAGAAAATATGCATCGAAGCGAAGGAAATGTTGATCGTAACGAGAAAATATGCATCAAAATGATGGAAATATGCATCGAAACGAAAAAAATATTGATCATATTGAGAAAATGAGCATCAAAATGATTGAAATATGCATCGAAAAGAAGGAATTATTGATCATTACGAGAAAACGAGCATCTAAATGAAGGAAATATTGATCGTAACGAGAAAATGTGCATCAAAATGAAGGAAAAATGCATCGAAACAAAGAAAATGTTAATCATAATGAGAAAACGAGCATAAAAATGATGAAAATATGTATCGAAACGAAGGAAATGTTGATCGTAACGAGAAAATGATCATCAAAATGAAGAAATATGCATCGAAACAAAGAAAATGTTGATCATATCGAGAAAATGAGCATCAAAATGATGGAAATATGCATCGAAACTAGGGAAATGTTGATCGTCATGAGAAAATTAGCATCAGAATGAAGTAAATATGCATCGAAAAGAAGGAAATGTTGATCATAACGAGAAAACGAGCATCAAAATGATGAAAATATGCATCGAAACGAAGGAAATGTTATCGTAACGAGAAAATATGCATCAAAATGATGGAAATATGCATCGAAACGAAGAAATATTGATCATATTGAGAAAATGAGCATCAAAATGATTGAAATATGCATCGAAAAGAAGGAAATATTGATAATAACGAGAAAACGAGCATCTAAATTAAGGAAATATTGATCGTAACGAGAAAATGTGCATCAAAATGAAGGAAATATGCATCGAAAAAAGAAAATGTTAATCATAATGAGAAAATGAGCATAAAAATGATGAAAATATGTATCAAAACGAAGAAAATATTGATCGTAATGAGAAAATGAGCATCAAAATGAAGAAATATGCATCGAAACGAAGAAAATACTGATCATATCGAGAAAATGAGCATCAAAATAATGGAAATATGCATCGAAAAGAAGGAAATGTTGATCTTAACGAGAAAACGAGCATCAAAATGATGAAAATATGCATCGAAACGAAGGAAATGTTGATCGTAACGAGAAAATATGCATCAAAATGATGGAAATATGCATTGAAACGAAGAAAATGTTGATCATATCGAGAAAATGAGCATCAAAATAATGGAAATATGCATCGAAAAGAAGGAAATGTTGATCGTAACGAGGAAACAAGCATCAAAATGATGAAAATATGCATCGAAGCGAAGGAAATGTTGATCGTAACGAGAAAATATGCATCAAAATGATGGAAATATGCATCGAAACGAAAAAAATATTGATCATATTGAGAAAATGAGCATCAAAATGATTGAAATATGCATCGAAAAGAAGGAAATGTTGATCATAACGAGAAAACGAGCATCTAAATGAAGGAAATATTGATCGTAACGAGAAAATGTGCATCAAAATGAAGTAAATATGCATCGAAACAAAGGAAATGTTAATCATAATGAGAAAACGAGCATAAAAATGATGAAAATATGTATCGAAACGAAGGAAATGTTGATCGTAACGAGAAAATGAGCGTTAAAACGATGGAAATATGCATCGAAACTAGGGAAATGTTTATCGTCATGAGAAAATGAGCATCAAAATGAAGGAAATATGCATCGAAAAGAAGGAAATGTTGATCATAATGAGAAAACGAGCATCAAAATGATGAAAATATGCATCGAAACGAAGGAAATGTTGATCGTAACGAGAAAATATGCATCAAAATGATGGAAATATGCATCGAAACAAAGAAAATATTAATCATAATGAGAAAACGAGCATAAAAATGATTGAAATATGCATCGAAAAGAAGGAAATGTTGATCATAACGAGAAAACGAGCATCTAAATGAAGGAAATATTGATCGTAACGAGAAAATGTGCATCAAAATGAAGGAAATATGCATCGAAACAAAGAAAATGTTAATCATAATGAGAAAACGAGCATAAAAATGATTAAAATATGTATCGAAACGAAGGAAATGTTGATCGTAACAAGAAAATGAGCATCAAAATGAAGAAATATGCATCGAAACATAGAAAATGTTGATCATATCGAGAAAATGAGCATCAAAATGATGGAAATATGCATCGAAACTAGGGAAATGTTGATCGTCATGAGAAAATGAGCATCAAAATGAAGTAATATGCATCGAAAAGAAGGAAATGTTGATCATAACGAGAAAAAGAGCATCAAAATGATGAAAATATGCATCGAAACGAAGGAAATGTTATCGTAACGAGAAAATATGCATCAAAATGATGGAAATATGCATCGAAACGAAGAAATATTGATCATATTGAGAAAATGAGCATCAAAATGATTGAAATATGCATCGAAAAGAAGGAAATGTTGATAATAACGAGAAAACGAGCATCTAAATGAAGGAAATATTGATCGTAACGAGAAAATGTGCATCAAAATGAAGGAAATATGCATCGAAAAAAGAAAATGTTAATCATAATGAGAAAACGAGCATAAAAATGATGAAAATATGTATCAAAACGAAGAAAATATTGATCGTAATGAGAAAATGAGCATCAAAATGAAGAAATATGCATCGAAACGAAGAAAATACTGATCATATCGAGAAAATGAGCATCAAAATAATGGAAATATGCATCGAAAGAAGGAAATGTTGATCGTAACGAGAAAACGAGCATCAAAATGATGAAAATATGCATCGAAACGAAGGAAATGTTGATCGTAACGGGAAAATATGCATCAAAATGATGGAAATATGCATTGAAACGAAGAAAATGTTGATCATATCGAGAAAATGAGCATCAAAATAATGGAAATATGCATCGAAAAGAAGGAAATGTTGATCGTAACGAGAAAACAAGCATCAAAATGAAGAAAATATGCATCGAAGCGAAGGAAATGTTGATCGTAACGAGAAAATATGCATCAAAATGATGGAAATATGCATCGAAACGAAAAAAATATTGATCATATTGAGAAAATGAGCATCAAAATGATTGAAATATGCATCGAAAAGAAGGAAATGTTGATCATAACGAGAAAACGAGCATCTAAATGAAGGAAATATTGATCGTAACGAGAAAATGTGCATCAAAATGAAGTAAATATGCATCGAAACAAAGAAAATGTTAATCATAATGAGAAAACGAGCATAAAAATGATGAAAATATGTATCGAAACGAAGGAAATGTTGATCGTAACGAGAAAATGAGCGTTAAAACGATGGAAATATGCATCGAAACTAGGGAAATGTTTATCGTCATGAGAAAATGAGCATCAAAATGAAGGAAATATGCATCGAAAAGAAGGAAATGTTGATCATAATGAGAAAACGAGCATCAAAATGATGAAAATATGCATCGAAACGAAGGAAATGTTGATCGTAACGAGAAAATATGCATCAAAATGATGGAAATATGCATCGAAGTGAAGAAACTATTGATCATATTGAGAAAATGAGCATCAAAATGATTGAAATATGCATCGAAAAGAAGGAAATGTTGATCATAACGAGAAAACGAGCATCTAAATGAAGGAAATATTGATCGTAACGAGAAAATGTGCATCAAAATGAAGGAAATATGCATCGAAACAAAGAAAATGTTAATCATAATGAGAAAACGAGCATAAAAATGATTAAAATATGTATCGAAACGAAGGAAATGTTGATCGTAACAAGAAAATGAGCATCAAAATGAAGAAATATGCATCGAAACATAGAAAATGTTGATCATATCGAGAAAATGAGCATCAAAATGATGGAAATATGCATCGAAACTAGGGAAATGTTGATCGTCATGAGAAAATGAGCATCAAAATGAAGTAAATATGCATCGAAAAGAAGGAAATGTTGATCATAACGAGAAAAAGAGCATCAAAATGATGAAAATATGCATCGAAACGAAGGAAATGTTATCGTAACGAGAAAATATGCATCAAAATGATGGAAATATGCATCGAAACGAAGAAATATTGATCATATTGAGAAAATGAGCATCAAAATGATTGAAATATGCATCGAAAAGAAGGAAATGTTGATAATAACGAGAAAACGAGCATCTAAATGAAGGAAATATTGATCGTAACGAGAAAATGTGCATCAAAATGAAGGAAATATGCATCGAAAAAAGAAAATGTTAATCATATTGAGAAAACGAGCATAAAAATGATGAAAATATGTATCAAAACGAAGAAAATATTGATCGTAATGAGAAAATGAGCATCAAAATGAAGAAATATGCATCGAAACGAAGAAAATACTGATCATATCGAGAAAATGAGCATCAAAATAATGGAAATATGCATCGAAAGAAGGAAATGTTGATCGTAACGAGAAAACGAGCATCAAAATGATGAAAATATGCATCGAAACGAAGGAAATGTTGATCGTAACGGGAAAATATGCATCAAAATGATGGAAATATGCATTGAAACGAATAAAATGTTGATCATATCGAGAAAATGAGCATCAAAATAATGGAAATATGCATCGAAAAGAAGGAAATGTTGATCGTAACGAGAAAACAAGCATCAAAATGAAGAAAATATGCATCGAAGCGAAGGAAATGTTGATCGTAACGAGAAAATATGCAGCAAAATGATGGAAATATGCATCGAAACGAAAAAAATATTGATCATATTGAGAAAATGAGCATCAAAATGATTGAAATATGCATCGAAAAGAAGGAATTATTGATCATTACGAGAAAACGAGCATCTAAATGAAGGAAATATTGATCGTAACGAGAAAATGTGCATCAAAATGAAGGAAATATGCATCGAAACAAAGAAAATGTTAATCATAATGAGAAAACGAGCATAAAAATGATGAAAATATGTATCGAAACGAAGGAAATGTTGATCGTAACGAGAAAATGAGCATCAAAATGAAGAAATATGCATCGAAACAAAGAAAATGTTGATCATATCGAGAAAATGAGCATCAAAATGATGGAAATATGCATCGAAACTAGGGAAATGTTGATCGTCATGAGAAAATTAGCATCAAAATGAAGTAAATATGCATCGAAAAGAAGGAAATGTTGATCATAACGAGAAAACGAGCATCAAAATGATGAAAATATGCATCGAAACGAAGGAAATGTTATCGTAACGAGAAAATATGCATCAAAATGATGGAAATATGCATCGAAACGAAGAAATATTGATCATATTGAGAAAATGAGCATCAAAATGATTGAAATATGCATCGAAAAGAAGGAAATATTGATAATAACGAGAAAACGAGCATCTAAATTAAGGAAATATTGATCGTAACGAGAAAATGTGCATCAAAATGAAGGAAATATGCATCGAAAAAAGAAAATGTTAATCATAATGAGAAAATGAGCATAAAAATGATGAAAATATGTATCAAAACGAAGAAAATATTGATCGTAATGAGAAAATGAGCATCAAAATGAAGAAATATGCATCGAAACGAAGAAAATACTGATCATATCGAGAAAATGAGCATCAAAATAATGGAAATATGCATCGAAAAGAAGGAAATGTTGATCTTAACGAGAAAACGAGCATCAAAATGATGAAAATATGCATCGAAACGAAGGAAATGTTGATCGTAACGAGAAAATATGCATCAAAATGATGGAAATATGCATTGAAACGAAGAAAATGTTGATCATATCGAGAAAATGAGCATCAAAATAATGGAAATATGCATCGAAAAGAAGGAAATGTTGATCGTAACGAGGAAACAAGCATCAAAATGATGAAAATATGCATCGAAGCGAAGGAAATGTTGATCGTAACGAGAAAATATGCATCAAAATGATGGAAATATGCATCGAAACGAAAAAAATATTGATCATATTGAGAAAATGAGCATCAAAATGATTGAAATATGCATCGAAAAGAAGGAAATGTTGATCATAACGAGAAAACGAGCATCTAAATGAAGGAAATATTGATCGTAACGAGAAAATGTGCATCAAAATGAAGTAAATATGCATCGAAACAAAGGAAATGTTAATCATAATGAGAAAACGAGCATAAAAATGATGAAAATATGTATCGAAACGAAGGAAATGTTGATCGTAACGAGAAAATGAGCGTTAAAACGATGGAAATATGCATCGAAACTAGGGAAATGTTTATCGTCATGAGAAAATGAGCATCAAAATGAAGGAAATATGCATCGAAAAGAAGGAAATGTTGATCATAATGAGAAAACGAGCATCAAAATGATGAAAATATGCATCGAAACGAAGGAAATGTTGATCGTAACGAGAAAATATGCATCAAAATGATGGAAATATGCATCGAAATGAAGAAACTATTGATCATATTGAGAAAATGAGCATCAAAATGATTGAAATATGCATCGAAAAGAAGGAAATGTTGATCATAACGAGAAAACGAGCATCTAAATGAAGGAAATATTGATCGTAACGAGAAAATGTGCATCAAAATGAAGGAAATATGCATCGAAACAAAGAAAATGTTAATCATAATGAGAAAACGAGCATAAAAATGATTAAAATATGTATCGAAACGAAGGAAATGTTGATCGTAACAAGAAAATGAGCATCAAAATGAAGAAATATGCATCGAAACATAGAAAATGTTGATCATATCGAGAAAATGAGCATCAAAATGATGGAAATATGCATCGAAACTAGGGAAATGTTGATCGTCATGAGAAAATGAGCATCAAAATGAAGTAAATATGCATCGAAAAGAAGGAAATGTTGATCATAACGAGAAAAAGAGCATCAAAATGATGAAAATATGCATCGAAACGAAGGAAATGTTATCGTAACGAGAAAATATGCATCAAAATGATGGAAATATGCATCGAAACGAAGAAATATTGATCATATTGAGAAAATGAGCATCAAAATGATTGAAATATGCATCGAAAAGAAGGAAATGTTGATAATAACGAGAAAACGAGCATCTAAATGAAGGAAATATTGATCGTAACGAGAAAATGTGCATCAAAATGAAGGAAATATGCATCGAAAAAAGAAAATGTTAATCATATTGAGAAAACGAGCATAAAAATGATGAAAATATGTATCAAAACGAAGAAAATATTGATCGTAATGAGAAAATGAGCATCAAAATGAAGAAATATGCATCGAAACGAAGAAAATACTGATCATATCGAGAAAATGAGCATCAAAATAATGGAAATATGCATCGAAAGAAGGAAATGTTGATCGTAACGAGAAAACGAGCATCAAAATGATGAAAATATGCATCGAAACGAAGGAAATGTTGATCGTAACGGGAAAATATGCATCAAAATGATGGAAATATGCATTGAAACGAAGAAAATGTTGATCATATCGAGAAAATGAGCATCAAAATAATGGAAATATGCATCGAAAAGAAGGAAATGTTGATCGTAACGAGAAAACAAGCATCAAAATGAAGAAAATATGCATCGAAGCGAAGGAAATGTTGATCGTAACGAGAAAATATGCAGCAAAATGATGGAAATATGCATCGAAACGAAAAAAATATTGATCATATTGAGAAAATGAGCATCAAAATGATTGAAATATGCATCGAAAAGAAGGAATTATTGATCATTACGAGAAAACGAGCATCTAAATGAAGGAAATATTGATCGTAACGAGAAAATGTGCATCAAAATGAAGGAAATATGCATCGAAACAAAGAAAATGTTAATCATAATGAGAAAACGAGCATAAAAATGATGAAAATATGTATCGAAACGAAGGAAATGTTGATCGTAACGAGAAAATGAGCATCAAAATGAAGAAATATGCATCGAAACAAAGAAAATGTTGATCATATCGAGAAAATGAGCATCAAAATGATGGAAATATGCATCGAAACTAGGGAAATGTTGATCGTCATGAGAAAATTAGCATCAAAATGAAGTAAATATGCATCGAAAAGAAGGAAATGTTGATCATAACGAGAAAACGAGCATCAAAATGATGAAAATATGCATCGAAACGAAGGAAATGTTATCGTAACGAGAAAATATGCATCAAAATGATGGAAATATGCATCGAAACGAAGAAATATTGATCATATTGAGAAAATGAGCATCAAAATGATTGAAATATGCATCGAAAAGAAGGAAATATTGATAATAACGAGAAAACGAGCATCTAAATTAAGGAAATATTGATCGTAACGAGAAAATGTGCATCAAAATGAAGGAAATATGCATCGAAAAAAGAAAATGTTAATCATAATGAGAAAATGAGCATAAAAATGATGAAAATATGTATCAAAACGAAGAAAATATTGATCGTAATGAGAAAATGAGCATCAAAATGAAGAAATATGCATCGAAACGAAGAAAATACTGATCATATCGAGAAAATGAGCATCAAAATAATGGAAATATGCATCGAAAAGAAGGAAATGTTGATCTTAACGAGAAAACGAGCATCAAAATGATGAAAATATGCATCGAAACGAAGGAAATGTTGATCGTAACGAGAAAATATGCATCAAAATGATGGAAATATGCATTGAAACGAAGAAAATGTTGATCATATCGAGAAAATGAGCATCAAAATAATGGAAATATGCATCGAAAAGAAGGAAATGTTGATCGTAACGAGGAAACAAGCATCAAAATGATGAAAATATGCATCGAAGCGAAGGAAATGTTGATCGTAACGAGAAAATATGCATCAAAATGATGGAAATATGCATCGAAACGAAAAAAATATTGATCATATTGAGAAAATGAGCATCAAAATGATTGAAATATGCATCGAAAAGAAGGAAATGTTGATCATAACGAGAAAACGAGCATCTAAATGAAGGAAATATTGATCGTAACGAGAAAATGTGCATCAAAATGAAGTAAATATGCATCGAAACAAAGAAAATGTTAATCATAATGAGAAAACGAGCATAAAAATGATGAAAATATGTATCGAAACGAAGGAAATGTTGATCGTAACGAGAAAATGAGCGTTAAAACGATGGAAATATGCATCGAAACTAGGGAAATGTTTATCGTCATGAGAAAATGAGCATCAAAATGAAGGAAATATGCATCGAAAAGAAGGAAATGTTGATCATAATGAGAAAACGAGCATCAAAATGATGAAAATATGCATCGAAACGAAGGAAATGTTGATCGTAACGAGAAAATATGCATCAAAATGATGGAAATATGCATCGAAATGAAGAAACTATTGATCATATTGAGAAAATGAGCATCAAAATGATTGAAATATGCATCGAAAAGAAGGAAATGTTGATCATAACGAGAAAACGAGCATCTAAATGAAGGAAATATTGATCGTAACGAGAAAATGTGCATCAAAATGAAGGAAATATGCATCGAAACAAAGAAAATGTTAATCATAATGAGAAAACGAGCATAAAAATGATTAAAATATGTATCGAAACGAAGGAAATGTTGATCGTAACAAGAAAATGAGCATCAAAATGAAGAAATATGCATCGAAACATAGAAAATGTTGATCATATCGAGAAAATGAGCATCAAAATGATGGAAATATGCATCGAAACTAGGGAAATGTTGATCGTCATGAGAAAATGAGCATCAAAATGAAGTAAATATGCATCGAAAAGAAGGAAATGTTGATCATAACGAGAAAAAGAGCATCAAAATGATGAAAATATGCATCGAAACGAAGGAAATGTTATCGTAACGAGAAAATATGCATCAAAATGATGGAAATATGCATCGAAACGAAGAAATATTGATCATATTGAGAAAATGAGCATCAAAATGATTGAAATATGCATCGAAAAGAAGGAAATGTTGATAATAACGAGAAAACGAGCATCTAAATGAAGGAAATATTGATCGTAACGAGAAAATGTGCATCAAAATGAAGGAAATATGCATCGAAAAAAGAAAATGTTAATCATAATGAGAAAACGAGCATAAAAATGATGAAAATATGTATCAAAACGAAGAAAATATTGATCGTAATGAGAAAATGAGCATCAAAATGAAGAAATATGCATCGAAACGAAGAAAATACTGATCATATCGAGAAAATGAGCATCAAAATAATGGAAATATGCATCGAAAGAAGGAAATGTTGATCGTAACGAGAAAACGAGCATCAAAATGATGAAAATATGCATCGAAACGAAGGAAATGTTGATCGTAACGGGAAAATATGCATCAAAATGATGGAAATATGCATTGAAACGAAGAAAATGTTGATCATATCGAGAAAATGAGCATCAAAATAATGGAAATATGCATCGAAAAGAAGGAAATGTTGATCGTAACGAGAAAACAAGCATCAAAATGAAGAAAATATGCATCGAAGCGAAGGAAATGTTGATCGTAACGAGAAAATATGCATCAAAATGATGGAAATATGCATCGAAACGAAAAAAATATTGATCATATTGAGAAAATGAGCATCAAAATGATTGAAATATGCATCGAAAAGAAGGAATTATTGATCATTACGAGAAAACGAGCATCTAAATGAAGGAAATATTGATCGTAACGAGAAAATGCGCATCAAAATGAAGGAAAAATGCATCGAAACAAAGAAAATGTTAATCATAATGAGAAAACGAGCATAAAAATGATGAAAATATGTATCGAAACGAAGGAAATGTTGATCGTAACGAGAAAATGATCATCAAAATGAAGAAATATGCATCGAAACAAAGAAAATGTTGATCATATCGAGAAAATGAGCATCAAAATGATGGAAATATGCATCGAAACTAGGGAAATGTTGATCGTCATGAGAAAATTAGCATCAGAATGAAGTAAAT
Source organism: Pogostemon cablin (assembly GCA_023678885.1). Lineage (NCBI taxonomy): Eukaryota > Viridiplantae > Streptophyta > Magnoliopsida > Lamiales > Lamiaceae > Pogostemon > Pogostemon cablin. The sequence goes on from JAHCLQ010000787.1 coordinate 169,301, forward strand.
ATGCATCGAAAAGAAGGAAATGTTGATAATAACGAGAAAACGAGCATCAAAATGATGAAAATATGCATCGAAACGAAGGAAATGTTATCGTAACGAGAAAATATGCATCAAAATGATGGATATATGCATCGAAACGAAGAAATATTGATCATATTGAGAAAATGAGCATCAAAATGATTGAAATATGCATCGAAAAGAAGGAAATATTGATAATAACGAGAAAACGAGCATCTAAATTAAGGAAATATTGATCGTAACGAGAAAATGTGCATCAAAATGAAGGAAATATGCATCGAAAAAAGAAAATGTTAATCATAATGAGAAAATGAGCATAAAAATGATGAAAATATGTATCAAAACGAAGAAAATATTGATCGTAATGAGAAAATGAGCATCAAAATGAAGAAATATGCATCGAAACGAAGAAAATACTGATCATATCGAGAAAATGAGCATCAAAATAATGGAAATATGCATCGAAAAGAAGGAAATGTTGATCTTAACGAGAAAACGAGCATCAAAATGATGAAAATATGCATCGAAACGAAGGAAATGTTGATCGTAACGAGAAAATATGCATCAAAATGATGGAAATATGCATTGAAACGAAGAAAATGTTGATCATATCGAGAAAATGAGCATCAAAATAATGGAAATATGCATCGAAAAGAAGGAAATGTTGATCGTAACGAGGAAACAAGCATCAAAATGATGAAAATATGCATCGAAGCGAAGGAAATGTTGATCGTAACGAGAAAATATGCATCAAAATGATGGAAATATGCATCGAAACGAAAAAAATATTGATCATATTGAGAAAATGAGCATCAAAATGATTGAAATATGCATCGAAAAGAAGGAAATGTTGATCATAACGAGAAAACGAGCATCTAAATGAAGGAAATATTGATCGTAACGAGAAAATGTGCATCAAAATGAAGTAAATATGCATCGAAACAAAGAAAATGTTAATCATAATGAGAAAACGAGCATAAAAATGATGAAAATATGTATCGAAACGAAGGAAATGTTGATCGTAACGAGAAAATGAGCGTTAAAACGATGGAAATATGCATCGAAACTAGGGAAATGTTTATCGTCATGAGAAAATGAGCATCAAAATGAAGGAAATATGCATCGAAAAGAAGGAAATGTTGATCATAATGAGAAAACGAGCATCAAAATGATGAAAATATGCATCGAAACGAAGGAAATGTTGATCGTAACGAGAAAATATGCATCAAAATGATGGAAATATGCATCGAAGTGAAGAAACTATTGATCATATTGAGAAAATGAGCATCAAAATGATTGAAATATGCATCGAAAAGAAGGAAATGTTGATCATAACGAGAAAACGAGCATCTAAATGAAGGAAATATTGATCGTAACGAGAAAATGTGCATCAAAATGAAGGAAATATGCATCGAAACAAAGAAAATGTTAATCATAATGAGAAAACGAGCATAAAAATGATTAAAATATGTATCGAAACGAAGGAAATGTTGATCGTAACAAGAAAATGAGCATCAAAATGAAGAAATATGCATCGAAACATAGAAAATGTTGATCATATCGAGAAAATGAGCATCAAAATGATGGAAATATGCATCGAAACTAGGGAAATGTTGATCGTCATGAGAAAATGAGCATCAAAATGAAGTAAATATGCATCGAAAAGAAGGAAATGTTGATCATAACGAGAAAAAGAGCATCAAAATGATGAAAATATGCATCGAAACGAAGGAAATGTTATCGTAACGAGAAAATATGCATCAAAATGATGGAAATATGCATCGAAACGAAGAAATATTGATCATATTGAGAAAATGAGCATCAAAATGATTGAAATATGCATCGAAAAGAAGGAAATGTTGATAATAACGAGAAAACGAGCATCTAAATGAAGGAAATATTGATCGTAACGAGAAAATGTGCATCAAAATGAAGGAAATATGCATCGAAAAAAGAAAATGTTAATCATATTGAGAAAACGAGCATAAAAATGATGAAAATATGTATCAAAACGAAGAAAATATTGATCGTAATGAGAAAATGAGCATCAAAATGAAGAAATATGCATCGAAACGAAGAAAATACTGATCATATCGAGAAAATGAGCATCAAAATAATGGAAATATGCATCGAAAGAAGGAAATGTTGATCGTAACGAGAAAACGAGCATCAAAATGATGAAAATATGCATCGAAACGAAGGAAATGTTGATCGTAACGGGAAAATATGCATCAAAATGATGGAAATATGCATTGAAACGAATAAAATGTTGATCATATCGAGAAAATGAGCATCAAAATAATGGAAATATGCATCGAAAAGAAGGAAATGTTGATCGTAACGAGAAAACAAGCATCAAAATGAAGAAAATATGCATCGAAGCGAAGGAAATGTTGATCGTAACGAGAAAATATGCAGCAAAATGATGGAAATATGCATCGAAACGAAAAAAATATTGATCATATTGAGAAAATGAGCATCAAAATGATTGAAATATGCATCGAAAAGAAGGAATTATTGATCATTACGAGAAAACGAGCATCTAAATGAAGGAAATATTGATCGTAACGAGAAAATGTGCATCAAAATGAAGGAAATATGCATCGAAACAAAGAAAATGTTAATCATAATGAGAAAACGAGCATAAAAATGATGAAAATATGTATCGAAACGAAGGAAATGTTGATCGTAACGAGAAAATGAGCATCAAAATGAAGAAATATGCATCGAAACAAAGAAAATGTTGATCATATCGAGAAAATGAGCATCAAAATGATGGAAATATGCATCGAAACTAGGGAAATGTTGATCGTCATGAGAAAATTAGCATCAAAATGAAGTAAATATGCATCGAAAAGAAGGAAATGTTGATCATAACGAGAAAACGAGCATCAAAATGATGAAAATATGCATCGAAACGAAGGAAATGTTATCGTAACGAGAAAATATGCATCAAAATGATGGAAATATGCATCGAAACGAAGAAATATTGATCATATTGAGAAAATGAGCATCAAAATGATTGAAATATGCATCGAAAAGAAGGAAATATTGATAATAACGAGAAAACGAGCATCTAAATTAAGGAAATATTGATCGTAACGAGAAAATGTGCATCAAAATGAAGGAAATATGCATCGAAAAAAGAAAATGTTAATCATAATGAGAAAATGAGCATAAAAATGATGAAAATATGTATCAAAACGAAGAAAATATTGATCGTAATGAGAAAATGAGCATCAAAATGAAGAAATATGCATCGAAACGAAGAAAATACTGATCATATCGAGAAAATGAGCATCAAAATAATGGAAATATGCATCGAAAAGAAGGAAATGTTGATCTTAACGAGAAAACGAGCATCAAAATGATGAAAATATGCATCGAAACGAAGGAAATGTTGATCGTAACGAGAAAATATGCATCAAAATGATGGAAATATGCATTGAAACGAAGAAAATGTTGATCATATCGAGAAAATGAGCATCAAAATAATGGAAATATGCATCGAAAAGAAGGAAATGTTGATCGTAACGAGGAAACAAGCATCAAAATGATGAAAATATGCATCGAAGCGAAGGAAATGTTGATCGTAACGAGAAAATATGCATCAAAATGATGGAAATATGCATCGAAACGAAAAAAATATTGATCATATTGAGAAAATGAGCATCAAAATGATTGAAATATGCATCGAAAAGAAGGAAATGTTGATCATAACGAGAAAACGAGCATCTAAATGAAGGAAATATTGATCGTAACGAGAAAATGTGCATCAAAATGAAGTAAATATGCATCGAAACAAAGAAAATGTTAATCATAATGAGAAAACGAGCATAAAAATGATGAAAATATGTATCGAAACGAAGGAAATGTTGATCGTAACGAGAAAATGAGCGTTAAAACGATGGAAATATGCATCGAAACTAGGGAAATGTTTATCGTCATGAGAAAATGAGCATCAAAATGAAGGAAATATGCATCGAAAAGAAGGAAATGTTGATCATAATGAGAAAACGAGCATCAAAATGATGAAAATATGCATCGAAACGAAGGAAATGTTGATCGTAACGAGAAAATATGCATCAAAATGATGGAAATATGCATCGAAATGAAGAAACTATTGATCATATTGAGAAAATGAGCATCAAAATGATTGAAATATGCATCGAAAAGAAGGAAATGTTGATCATAACGAGAAAACGAGCATCTAAATGAAGGAAATATTGATCGTAACGAGAAAATGTGCATCAAAATGAAGGAAATATGCATCGAAACAAAGAAAATATTAATCATAATGAGAAAACGAGCATAAAAATGATTAAAATATGTATCGAAACGAAGGAAATGTTGATCGTAACAAGAAAATGAGCATCAAAATGAAGAAATATGCATCGAAACATAGAAAATGTTGATCATATCGAGAAAATGAGCATCAAAATGATGGAAATATGCATCGAAACTAGGGAAATGTTGATCGTCATGAGAAAATGAGCATCAAAATGAAGTAAATATGCATCGAAAAGAAGGAAATGTTGATCATAACGAGAAAAAGAGCATCAAAATGATGAAAATATGCATCGAAACGAAGGAAATGTTATCGTAACGAGAAAATATGCATCAAAATGATGGAAATATGCATCGAAACGAAGAAATATTGATCATATTGAGAAAATGAGCATCAAAATGATTGAAATATGCATCGAAAAGAAGGAAATGTTGATAATAACGAGAAAACGAGCATCTAAATGAAGGAAATATTGATCGTAACGAGAAAATGTGCATCAAAATGAAGGAAATATGCATCGAAAAAAGAAAATGTTAATCATAATGAGAAAACGAGCATAAAAATGATGAAAATATGTATCAAAACGAAGAAAATATTGATCGTAATGAGAAAATGAGCATCAAAATGAAGAAATATGCATCGAAACGAAGAAAATACTGATCATATCGAGAAAATGAGCATCAAAATAATGGAAATATGCATCGAAAGAAGGAAATGTTGATCGTAACGAGAAAACGAGCATCAAAATGATGAAAATATGCATCGAAACGAAGGAAATGTTGATCGTAACGGGAAAATATGCATCAAAATGATGGAAATATGCATTGAAACGAAGAAAATGTTGATCATATCGAGAAAATGAGCATCAAAATAATGGAAATATGCATCGAAAAGAAGGAAATGTTGATCGTAACGAGAAAACAAGCATCAAAATGAAGAAAATATGCATCGAAGCGAAGGAAATGTTGATCGTAACGAGAAAATATGCATCAAAATGATGGAAATATGCATCGAAACGAAAAAAATATTGATCATATTGAGAAAATGAGCATCAAAATGATTGAAATATGCATCGAAAAGAAGGAATTATTGATCATTACGAGAAAACGAGCATCTAAATGAAGGAAATATTGATCGTAACGAGAAAATGTGCATCAAAATGAAGGAAAAATGCATCGAAACAAAGAAAATGTTAATCATAATGAGAAAACGAGCATAAAAATGATGAAAATATGTATCGAAACGAAGGAAATGTTGATCGTAACGAGAAAATGAGCGTTAAAACGATGGAAATATGCATCGAAACTAGGGAAATGTTGATCGTCATGAGAAAATGAGCATCAAAATGAAGGAAATATGCATCGAAAAGAAGGAAATGTTGATCATAACGGGAAAACAAGCATCAAAATGATGAAAATATGCATCGAAACGAAGGAAATGTTGATCGTAACGAGAAAATATGCATCAAAATGATGGAAATATGCATCGAAATGAAGAAACTATTGATCATATTGAGAAAATGAGCATCAAAATGATTGAAATATGCATCGAAAAGAAGGAAATGTTGATCATAACGAGAAAACGAGCATCTAAATGAAGGAAATATTGATCGTAACGTGAAAATGTGCATCAAAATGAAGGAAATATGCATCGAAACAAAGAAAATGTTAATCATAATGAGAAAACAATCATAAAAATGATGAAAATATTTATCGAAACGAAGGAAATGTTGATCGTAATTAGAAAATGAGCATCAAAATGAAGAAATATGCATCGAAACGAAGAAAATATTGATCATATCGAGAAAATGAGCATCAAAATTATTGAAATATGCATCGAAAAGAAAGAAATGTTGATCTTAACGAGAAAAAGAGCATCTAAACGAAGGAAATATTGATCGTAACGAGAAAATATGCATCAAAATGAAGGAAATATGCATCGAAAATGAAGGAAATATGCATCGAAACAAAGAAAATATTAATCATAATGAGAAAACGAGCTTAAAATGATGAAAATATGTATCGAAACGAAAGAAATGTTGATCGTAACGAGAATATGAGCATCAAAATGAAGAAATATGCATCGAAATGAAGAAATGTTAATCATATCGAGAAAATGAACGTTAAAATAATGGAAATATGCTTCGAAAAGAAGAAAATGTTGATCGTATCGAGAAAATGAGCATCAAAATAATGGAAATATGCATCGAAAAGAAGGAAATGTTGATCGTAACGAGAAAACGAACATCAAAATGATGAAAATATGCATCGAAGCGAAGGAAATGTTGATCGTAACGAGAAAATATGAATCAAAATGATGGAAATATGCATCGAAACGAAAAAAATATTGATCATATTGAGAAAATGAGCATCAAAATGATTGAAATATGCATCGAAAAGTAGGAAATGATGATCATAACGAGAAAACGAGTATCTAAATGAAGGAAATATTGATCGTAACGAGAAAATGTGCATCAAAATGAAGGAAATATGCATCAAAACAAAGAAAATGTTAATCATAATGAGAAAACGAGCATAAAAATGATGAAAATATGTAACGAAACGAAGGAAATGTTGATCGTAACGAGAAAATGAGCATCAAAATGAAGAAATATGCATCAAAAATGATGGAAATATGCATTGAAACGAAGAAAATGTTGATCATATCGAGAAAATGAGCATCAAAATAATGGAAATATGCATCGAAAAGAAGGAAATGTTGATCGTAACGAGGAAACAAGCATCAAAATGATGAAAATATGCATCGAAGCGAAGGAAATGTTGATCGTAACGAGAAAATATGCATCAAAATGATGGAAATATGCATCGAAACGAAAAAAATATTGATCATATTGAGAAAATGAGCATCAAAATGATTGAAATATGCATCGAAAAGAAGGAAATGTTGATCATAACGAGAAAACGAGCATCTAAATGAAGGAAATATTGATCGTAACGAGAAAATGTGCATCAAAATGAAGTAAATATGCATCGAAACAAAGGAAATGTTAATCATAATGAGAAAACGAGCATAAAAATGATGAAAATATGTATCGAAACGAAGGAAATGTTGATCGTAACGAGAAAATGAGCGTTAAAACGATGGAAATATGCATCGAAACTAGGGAAATGTTTATCGTCATGAGAAAATGAGCATCAAAATGAAGGAAATATGCATCGAAAAGAAGGAAATGTTGATCATAATGAGAAAACGAGCATCAAAATGATGAAAATATGCATCGAAACGAAGGAAATGTTGATCGTAACGAGAAAATATGCATCAAAATGATGGAAATATGCATCGAAATGAAGAAACTATTGATCATATTGAGAAAATGAGCATCAAAATGATTGAAATATGCATCGAAAAGAAGGAAATGTTGATCATAACGAGAAAACGAGCATCTAAATGAAGGAAATATTGATCGTAACGAGAAAATGTGCATCAAAATGAAGGAAATATGCATCGAAACAAAGAAAATGTTAATCATAATGAGAAAACAATCATAAAAATGATGAAAATATGTATCGAAACGAAGGAAATGCTGATCGTAATGAGAAAATGAGCATCAAAATGAAGAAATATGCATCGAAACGAAGAAAATATTGATCATATCGAGAAAATGAGCATCAAAATTATTGAAATATGCATCGAAAAGAAAGAAATGTTGATCTTAACGAGAAAAAGAGCATCTAAACGAAGGAAATATTGATCGTAACGAGAAAATATGCATCAAAATGAAGGAAATATGCATTGAAACAAAGAAAATGTTAATCATAATGAGAAAACAAGCATAAAAATGACGAAAATATGTATCGAAACGAAAGAAATGTTGATCGTAACGAGAAAATGAGCATCAAAATGAAGAAATATGCATCGAAACGAAGAAAATGTTGATCATATCGAGAAAATGAGAATCAAAATAATGGAAATATGCAACGAAAAGAAGGAAATGTTTATCATAACGAGAAAACAATCATCAAAATGATAAAAATATGCATCGAAGCGAAGGAAATGTTGATCGTAACGAGAAAATATGCATCAAAATGATGGAAATAAGCATCGAAACGAAAAAAATATTGATCATATTGAGAAAATGAGCATCAAAATGATTGAAATATGCATCGAAAATAAGGAAATGTTGATAATAACGAGAAAACGAGTATCTAAATAAAGGAAATATTGATCGTAACGAGAAAATGAATATCAAAATGATTGAAATATGCATCGAAAAGAAGGAAATGTTGATCATAACGAGAAAACGAGCATCTAAATGAAGGAAATATTGACCGTAACGAGAAAATGTGCATCAAAATGAAGGAAATATGCATCGAATCAAAGAAAATGTTAATCATAATGAGAAAACGAGCATAAAAATGATGAAAATATGTATCGAAACGAAGGAAATGTTGATCGTAACGAGAAAATGAGCATCAAAATGAAGAAATATGCATCGAAACAAGGAAAATGTTGATCATATCGAGAAAATGAGCATCAAAATGATGGAAATATGCATCGAAACTAGGGAAATGTTGATCGTCATGAGAAAATGAGCATCAAAATGAATTAAATTTGCATCGAAAAGAAGGAAATGTTGATCATAACGAGAAAACGAGCATCAAAATGATGAAAATATGCATCGAAACGATTATCGTAACGAGAAAATATGCATCAAAATGATGGAAATATGCATCGAAACAAAGAAATATTGATCATATTGAGAAAATGAGCATCAAAATGATTGAAATATGCATCGAAAAGAAGGAAATGTTGATAATAACGAGAAAACGAGCATCTAAATGAAGGAAATATTGATCGTAACGAGAAAATGTGCATCAAAATGAAGGAAATATGCATCGAAAAAAGAAAATGTTAATCATAATGAGAAAATGAGCATAAAAATGATGAAAATATGTATCAAAACGAAGAAAATAATGATCGTAATGAGAAAATGAGCATCAAAATGAAGAAATATGCATCGAAACGAGAAAATATTGATCATATCGAGAAAATGATCATCAAAATAATGGAAATATGCATCGAAAAGAAGGAAATGTTGATCTTAACGAGAAAACGAGCATCAAAATGATGAAAATATGCATCGAAACGAAGGAAATGTTGATCGTAACGAGAAAATATGCATCAAAATGATGGAAATATGCATTGAAACGAAGAAAATGTTGATCATATCGAGAAAATGAGCATCAAAATAATGGAAATATGCATCGAAAAGAAGGAAATGTTGATCATAACGAGAAAACAAGCATCAAAATGATGAAAATATGCATCGAAGCGAAGGAAATGTTGATCGTAACGAGAAAATATGCATCAAAATAATGGAAATATGCATCGAAACGAAAAAAATATTGATCATATTGAGAAAATGAGCATCAAAATGATTGAAATATGCATCGAAAAGAAGGAAATGTTGATCATAACGAGAAAACGAGCATCTAAATGAAGGAAATATTGATCGTAACGAGAAAATGTGCATCAAAATGAAGGAAATATGCATCGAAACAAAGAAAATGTTAATCATAATGAGAAAACGAGCATAAAAATGATGAAAATATGTATCGAAACGAAGGAAATGTTGATCGTAACGAGAAAATGAGCGTTAAAACGATGGAAATATGCATCGAAACTAGGGAAATGTTGATCGTCATGAGAAAATGAGCATCAAAATGAAGGAAATATGCATCGAAAAGAAGGAAATGTTGATCATAACGGGAAAACAAGCATCAAAATGATGAAAATATGCATCGAAACGAAGGAAATGTTGATCGTAACGAGAAAATATGCATCAAAATGATGGAAATATGCATCGAAATGAAGAAACTATTGATCATATTGAGAAAATGAGCATCAAAATGATTGAAATATGCATCGAAAAGAAGGAAATGTTGATCATAACGAGAAAACGAGCATCTAAATGAAGGAAATATTGATCGTAACGTGAAAATGTGCATCAAAATGAAGGAAATATGCATCGAAACAAAGAAAATGTTAATCATAATGAGAAAACAATCATAAAAATGATGAAAATATTTATCGAAACGAAGGAAATGTTGATCGTAATTAGAAAATGAGCATCAAAATGAAGAAATATGCATCGAAACGAAGAAAATATTGATCATATCGAGAAAATGAGCATCAAAATTATTGAAATATGCATCGAAAAGAAAGAAATGTTGATCTTAACGAGAAAAAGAGCATCTAAACGAAGGAAATATTGATCGTAACGAGAAAATATGCATCAAAATGAAGGAAATATGCATCGAAAATGAAGGAAATATGCATCGAAACAAAGAAAATATTAATCATAATGAGAAAACGAGCTTAAAATGATGAAAATATGTATCGAAACGAAAGAAATGTTGATCGTAACGAGAATATGAGCATCAAAATGAAGAAATATGCATCGAAATGAAGAAATGTTAATCATATCGAGAAAATGAACGTTAAAATAATGGAAATATGCTTCGAAAAGAAGAAAATGTTGATCGTATCGAGAAAATGAGCATCAAAATAATGGAAATATGCATCGAAAAGAAGGAAATGTTGATCGTAACGAGAAAACGAACATCAAAATGATGAAAATATGCATCGAAGCGAAGGAAATGTTGATCGTAACGAGAAAATATGAATCAAAATGATGGAAATATGCATCGAAACGAAAAAAATATTGATCATATTGAGAAAATGAGCATCAAAATGATTGAAATATGCATCGAAAAGAAGGAAATGTTGATCATAACGAGAAAACGAGTATCTAAATGAAGGAAATATTGATCGTAACGAGAAAATGTGCATCAAAATGAAGGAAATATGCATCAAAACAAAGAAAATGTTAATCATAATGAGAAAACGAGCATAAAAATGATGAAAATATGTAACGAAACGAAGGAAATGTTGATCGTAACGAGAAAATGAGCATCAAAATGAAGAAATATGCATCGAAACGAAGAAGATATTGATCATATCGAGAAAATGAGCATCAAAATAATGGAAATATGCATCGAAAAGAAGGAAATGTTGATCGTAACGAGAAAACGAGCATCAAAATAATGGAAATATGCATCGAAAAGAAGGAAATGTTGATCATAACGAGAAAACGAGCATCAAAATGATGAAAATATGCATCGAAACGAAGGAAATGTTGATCGTAACGGGAAAATATGCATCAAAATTATGGAAATATGCATTGAAACGAAGAAAATGTTGATCATATCGAGAGAATGAGCATCAAAATAATGGAAATATGCATCGAAAAGAAGGAAATGTTGATCGTGTCACGCCCCGACCCTAGACAGAGCGCGACAACCGCCACGTTAACCATAAATTTCACAGAATGGGTGCACTCCACTCCACAAAGTTTATAGAAAAAGTAAGGCTTGCTATCAAGTACCTGTAGAACTGAACAACTGATAACAACGGGTACAACCCGAGGACATCATCTCATAAAGTATCAACAAGGATTTACAAAGGTACAAAATTCAACGGTGTAACTTAGTTTAAAGAAAATATACATGAACGATATAACATCGCGAAGATACAAAAAGAACATCAAGGGGGTCACCAAATATAAACTATACAATCTCGCCAATGAATCCGTCAATTTACATAAAAGAGAAAGTACCCAAAACACGGATTGGATGATGAGCAAACGATAGGCAAACCTCCAACCAAAACGATATCAACAGCCTGAAAAGGAAAGAATGATGGGGGGTGAGCAAAACCACTAGCTCAGTGAGGTGATAAGCCGGTCACCCCGACCCTTATACGAAGCATGTACTCCCACTCGCGGTTCATAACATAAAATCCCACAATTCGTCCCACAATAATTATTCTCACTCAGTGTACATATTAATGAAAATAAAAACCTTAGTGCACATTTATGAATAACACAATTAGTTCAAACAACATGTTATTACATAAAAGACGCGTGGGTAGTCAATATCCTCCTCGAACTGAGCTCTCCGTCGAGAGACAGTCCAAGCCCGTCACCGTTACTCTAGATAAAATGCACATTAATATTCTTTCTCAATACGCCAAGTGCTAAAGTTCACAATTCAATATCGACGTGAATACTTGAAATGATCAAACATATAAACATATATGACATGCATGTCCCACACCGGTGACGTTGACTGAGCCTATAATAGACTGATCCATCTAACGATCACCCTCTAAAGTATCAGTATTTGGCAAATGGATAGGTGCCCTGTTAGATCTAACTCACCCGGGTTTGCCAAGCAACGGGCAACTTGGTTGTCACTCTAACTCACCCGAACCGCGACAAATTCGGGCTACTTAATCAATGTCGCTCCAACTCACCCAAACCGTGACCAATTCGGACTACTTAACCTTGGTACCAGGCATACATATGCATATGCATCATAAGATGAATAACGACTCAAGTTAGAGTCTTAATTGGCACACAAGAATAACCAAAAATCAATAATACTCATAAAATGGCTAACATGACTCTAACCAGAGCAATCGAGCCAATCAGGCTCTTTACCACATAACATAATACCAAATAATTTTCTTATCAATTAACTAAAACTAAAATAAATGCACATTTATCGAGGGTCCACACTTCCCACAAGAGAAGGCGTTCCCGAATTATCAACTCACAAGGAAGTGATTAACTCTCTCCGGAATCTGAAGTCGGTCCCTTGCCCTTCGTCGATGGTTCTTTACCTAGAAAGGAGATGAGCAATTAAAGACAAATTAAATATAACTAACTATTAGCGTTAACATCCTTTTCATTGCTAAAAACAAATCCTAATCGAGTTCGAACGAGTCGATATTAAATAAAAATGGCATGTAACTCTTTAACATCAGTTCCCAATCCCATATAACCGTTTCAATACATTAACTAAATGAAACGATAAAAAAAATAAGTTTGAATTCGACATAAAAATTCTGAAATTTTCCAGCTAGCGGCAGTTTACGAGAAAAATCATAACTAATTGTAGAATAATCAGATTGAGGTGTTTCAAGTGGCTACGGAAAGCTAACGAGTTCAACATACAGAAATTAATTTTGCAAACTTTTGAGGGCAATAGCTATGTCAAAATCAGTTCGAACAGTCTGCAAATTACCCAAATACCAAAAAGAAAAACCCCACAAAATTACAAAATCATGGAAGAAGGAAGCTTAATTCACACACCACTTACCTCAAAACAACTTAAAAACCACCTAGGATGAGGGTTGTAAGGGAGAATTTGATCAACAAGGGTTTCTCCTCTTCCTCTCTTCTTTCCCCTCTTTTGCTTTTCTTCTCCCGTTCTTCTCTCTCTTTTTTTTAACTTTAGCCTTAATAATTATATATCAGGCCATTTAAGTGGGCTGAAACTTTGGGCCACAAAATAAATAAATAAATAAATTTGGGCTTTCTAAAAAAAATATAGTTGGGCTTAATTGGGCTGGCCTTTTGGGCCATAAAAATAAATAATTAGGTTTTGGGCTTTCTAACAAAATCTAGTTGGGCTAAGATAGGGCTGGCCTTTTGGGCCATAAAATAAATAAATAGGTTTTGGGCTTTCTAAAAAAAATCTAGTTGAACTAAGATATTATAAAACGAGCATCAAAATAATGGAAATATGCATCGAAAAGAAGGAAATGTTGATCATAACGTGAAAACGAGCATAAAAATGATGAAATTATGCATCGAAACGAAGGAAATGTTGATCGTAACGAGAAAATATGCATCAAAATGATGGAAATATGCATCGAAACGAAAAAAATATTGATCATATTGAGAAATGAGCATCAAAATGATTGAAATATGAATCGAAAAGAAGGAAATTTTGATCATAACGAGAAAACGAGCATCTAAATGAAGGAAATATTGATCGTAACGAGAAAATGTGCATCAAAATGAAGGAAATATTCATCGAAACAAAGAAAATGTAATCATAATGAGAAAACGAGCATAAAAATGAAGAAAATATGTATCGAAACGAAGGAAATGTTGATCGTAACGCGAAAATGAGCATCAAAATGAAGAAATATGCATCGAAACGAAGAAAATATTGATCGTATCGAGAAAATGAGCATCAAAATAATGGAAATATGCATCGAAAAGAAGGAAATGCTGATCGTAACGAGAAAATAAGCATCAAAATAATGGAAATATGCATCGAAAAGAAGGAAATGTTGATCATAACGAGAAAACAAGCATCAAAATGATGAAAATATGCATCGAAACGAAGGAAATGTTGATCGTAACAAAAAAATATGCATCAAAATGAAGAAATATGCATCAAAACGTAGAAAATGTTGATCATATCGAGAAAATGAGCATCAAAATAATGGAAATATGCATCGAAAAGAAGGAAATATTGATTGTAACGAGAAAACGAGCATCAAAATAACGTAAAAATGCATCGAAAAGACGGAAATGTTGATCATAACGAGAAAACGAGCGTCAAAATGATGAAAATATGCATCGAAAATAAGGAAATATTGATCGTAACGAGAAAACGAGCATCAAAATAACGTAAATATGCATCGAAAAGACGGAAATCTTGATCATAACGAGAAAACGAGCATCAAAATGATGAAAATATGCATCGAAACAATGGAAAATGTTGATCGTAACGAGAAAACGAGCATTTAAATGATGGAAATATGCATCGAAGCGGAGAAAATGTTGATTGTAACGAGAAAATGAGCATCAAAACGAAGAAATATGCATCGAAACCATGGAAATGTTAATTGTAACGAGAAAATGAGCATCAAAACGAAGAAATATGCATCGAAACAAAGAAAATATTGATCATATCGAGAAAATGAGCATCAAAATGATGGAAATATGCATCGAAACTAGGGAAATGTTGATCGTCATGAGAAAATGAGCATCAAAATGAAGGAAATATGCATCGAAAAGAAGGAAATATTGATCATAACGATAAAACGAGCATCAAAATTATGAAAATATGCATCGAAACGAAGGAAATGTTGATCGTAACGAGAAAATATGCATTAAAATGATGGAAATATGCATCGAAACGTAGAAAATGTTGATCATAATGAGAAAATGAGCATCAAAATGATTGAAATACGCATCGAAAAGAAGGAAATATTGATCATAACGAGAAAACGAGCATCTAAATGAAGGAAATATGCATCAAAACGAAGGAAATATTGATTGTAAGTAGAAAATGAGCATCAAAATTAAGAAATATGCATCAAAACGAAGGAAATATTGATTGTAACTAGAAAATGAGCATCAAAACGAAGAAATATGCATGGAAAGAAGAAAATATTGATCATATCGAGAAAATGAGCAACAAAATGATGGAAATATGCATCGAAACTGGGGAAATGTTGATCGTCATGAGAAAATGAGCATCAAAATGAAGGAAATATGCATCGAAAAGAAGGAAATGTTTATCATAACGAGAAAACGAGTATCAAAATGATGAAAACATGCATCGAAACAAAGGAAATGTTGATCGTAACGAAAAAATATGCATCAAAATGATGGAAATATGCATCGAAACGAAGAAAATATTGATCATATCGAGAAAATGAGCATCAAAATTATTGAAATATGCATCGAAAAGAAGGAAATGTTGATCATAACGAGAAAACGAGCATCTAAATGAAGGAAATATGCATCAAAACGAAGGAAATATTGATTGTAAGTAGAAAATGAGCATCAAAATTAAGAAATATGCATCAAAACGAAGGAAATATTGATTGTAACTAGAAAATGAGCATCAAAACGAAGAAATATGCATGGAAAGAAGAAAATATTGATCATATCGAGAAAATGAGCAACAAAATGATGGAAATATGCATCGAAACTGGGGAAATGTTGATCGTCATGAGAAAATGAGCATCAAAATGAAGGAAATATGCATCGAAAAGAAGGAAATGTTTATCATAACGAGAAAACGAGTATCAAAATGATGAAAACATGCATCGAAACAAAGGAAATGTTGATCGTAACGAAAAAATATGCATCAAAATGATGTAAATATGCATCGAAACGAAGAAAATATTGATCATATCGAGAAAATGAGCATCAAAATTATTGAAATATGCATCGAAAAGAAGGAAATGTTGATCATAACGAGAAAACGAGCATCTAAACGAAGGAAATATTGATCGTAACGAGAAAATATGCATCAAAATGAAGGAAATATGCATGGAAACAAAGTAAATGTTAATCATAATGAGAAAACGAGCATAAAAATAATGAAAATATGTATCGAAACGAAGGAAATGTTGATCGTAACGATAAAATGAGCATCAAAATGAAGAAATATGCATCGAAACAAAGAAAATGTTGATCATATCGAGAAAATGAGCATCAAAAT
>JAHCLQ010000788.1:0-40000 GCA_023678885.1 Pogostemon cablin
GAAACTTTCAGAAAAACTTTTTGTCTCCTTCATTAAACTCCAAATCGCGCCTTCCTATTATCTGCGTAACTTTTTGTCGATCTTGCGCGTTGCCTTAAGTCTGTCTCGAATAAGTTGTATTTTTGCCTTCGCATCTTTGATAAGCTCTACTTGTTCGATTTGTCTCTCGCCAACCTCATCCCAAAAGAGTGGTGTTTCGACACTTTCGGCCATACAGAGTTCGTGTAAGGGGGCATTCCAATGCTTGAATGATAACTGTTGTTATAGCGAACTCCACCAAAGTCACGTACTTATCCAGCAGCTACCTCCCAAATTCAACACCACTGCACGTAACATGTCTTCTAGTGTCTGTATAGTTCTCTCTGACTGTCCATCAGTCTGTGGATGAAACGAGGTACTGAATAGTAATTTTGTACCTAGCGCTTTCTGCAGACTAGGCCAAAAACGGGAAGTGAATCTTGGATCACGGTCAGATATGATTGACACTGGTACTCCGTGCAATCTCACGATCTCATCGACATATAACTTGGCAAGTTTCTCTAAAGATTCGTTGGTATGCACTAGAAGGAAATGTGCCGATTTTGTCAGACGATCGACAATGACCCAAATTGAGTCATGACCCTTTTGGGTTCGAGGTAAACCAGAAACAAAATCCATTGTGACGTTTTCCCATTTCCACTCAGGAATAGGTAGTGGTTGAAGCATACCGGCTGGTTTTTGGTGTTCCGCTTTAATCTGTTGGCATGATAAGCACTTTGATACAAATTCAGTAATGTCCCGTTTCATACCTGGCCACCAATAATGCTCCCGAAGTGTTCTGTACATTTTGGTACTACCAGGATGCATAGCATAGGCTGAAGAATGGGCTTCCTCAAGAATAGCTCTACGAACATCAAGTTCTGATGGAACACAAACACGATTTTTAAAAGTAAGAAGTCCATCATCCCGAATTCGAAATTCGGTTTCTTTTCCTTGATTTAGCTTTACAATCTTCTGTTGTAAATAAACATCGTGTGATTGTCTTTCTCGAATTTGCTCGAACAAGGTAGGTCTAACCTCGAATTTGGCGATTAAGGCAGAATCATTAGACTTTTCACAATCGAGCGAAATGTGTAAAGATTTAAATTGCTCCAACATAGGAAGATAAAAAGATTGAATTGAAGCAAGTGAGGTAGAAGACTTTCTACTCAGAGCATCTGCAACAACGTTCGCCTTGCCAGGATGATAATCGATGACTAAGTCATAGTCACTAATCAACTCCATCCATCGCCTTTGCCTGAGGTTGAGCTCCTTTTGCGTAGTGATATACTTTAAGCTCTTGTGATCAGTGAAAACCCGACAAGTTGCACCATACAGATAGTGCCTCCAGATCTTCAATGCAAAGACGATTGCAGCCAACTCTAAATCATGTGTAGGATAATTTTCTTCGTTCTTCTTCAATTGCCTTGAAGCGTAGGCAATAACCTTTACTTCTTGCATGAGAACGCATCCTAATCCTTGTCTCGAGGCGTCGCTATAAATGGTAAATTCTCCAATCGCTGGGTCTGGCAAAGCAAGAATAGGAGCTGAAACGAGTCGTCTTTTCAATTCTTGAAATGCTTCGTCACATTCTTCATTCCATTCAAATTTTACCCCTTTTCGAGTCAATTTAGTCAAAGATGAAGCCAATAACGAAAAGTCTTTGACAAACCGTCGATAATATCCAGCTAATCCCAGAAAACTACGAATCTCTGTCACGTTCTTTGGACGCTCCCAATCTAGTATAGCTTGAATCTTCGCTGGATCGACGTAGATTCCTTCTTTAGAAATGTGATGACCCAAAAAGCTTACCTCGCGAAGCCAAAATTCACACTTCGAGAATTTAGCATAAAGCTGATTTTCTCTGAGAATGTTCAGAGCAATTCTTAGATGCTGAGAATGCTCGTCGTCCGATTTAGAATAAATAAGAATGTCATCAATGAAGATGATGACAAACTTATCTAAGTACGGCCGAAAGACCCGATTCATAAGATCCATAAAAGCTGCAGGAGCATTTGTGAGTCCAAAAGGCATAACACAGAATTCAAAATGACCGTATCTGGTTCGAAAAGCAGACTTAGGGATATCAGATTCCCTAATCTTGAGTTGGTGATAACCGGATCGCAAATCAATTTTGAGAACACAATTGCTCCTTGCAATTGATCAAACAGATCATCGATTCTTGGAAGAGGATATTTGTTCTTGATAGTCACCTTGTTCAATTGACGGTAGTCGACACATAGACGAAGTGATCCATCTTTCTTCTTGACAAAAAGAACTGGAGCACCCCATGGAGATGTGCTAGGTCGTATGAAACCCTTCTCCAATAATTCCCCAAGTTGTGTCTGGAGTTCCTTAAGCTCAGCAGGCGACATTCGATATGGAGTAATCGATATAGGTGTGATTCCAGGAAGTACGTCAATGGAAAAATCAATCTCTCGATTCGGAGGTTGTCCTGGTAAGTCTTCGGGAAAGACATCAGGAAATTCATTCACGATTGGGATGTCATCTAGTTTAGTTTCAGAAAGAGAAGTATCGATGACAAATGCCAAGAATGCCTCACAACCCTTACGCATTAATTTATGCGCAGTCAACATTGAAATAAAAGAGAGGGATCTCGTTTGAAGTTTACCCTCAAAAACAAGTTCTGAGAACCCTGGTCTACGAAAAATAACAAGCTTCTCGTGGCAATCGAGAATTGCATGATGAGAAGAAAGCCAATCCATGCCAAGAATAACATCAAGATCAATCAAAGGCAATGGTATCAATTCAGCCTCTAAAATGACATCTTTGATCTTCAATGGACAACCAAGGAATACCGAATCACGAATTAGACGCTCTCCAAGAGGGGTATGAACGATGATTCCAGGTGACAAATGAGAGATAGGATAATCTAAGATCGCAGTAAGATCATCTCGGATATAAGACCTATCAGAACCTGGGTCAAATAAAGCGTAGACCTGATGGTCTCCCACAAACACATGGCCTAAAGAAGCAATATTATGTGAGATTGTGATTTAAAAAATTTGAAAAGATAGAATTTCTTACGAATGTTTTATTCGTAATCAAGTGGCATAACAAGGCGGGGTTAGATTTAGCTTGTGAAAATACTCAAATTATAAATTACCTGTCACAACCTTCGGATCTGAGCGAGCCTCTTCTTGGGAAATATGAAATACTCTAGTTTGCTTCCTTCCTTGCATAGGTGATTGAGTACTAGGGCCGCTTGAGGCATCGGGCACTCTGGTAACTGCAGATCGAGTATCTCTGGGTGTAGAATATGTTAGTTTACCACGAAACTGACCAGAACCCTGACTGCTCGTTCCCATAAGCTGAGGACAAGAACTTCGCATATGCCCCGGCTGTCGACACTGAAAACATACTTGAGGAGCCTTACAGGGGCCGTCATGATATTTTAGGCAATTCTGGCACTTGCGATTTTCACCAACCGATCCCGAGACATTGCTCCCGCCTCTACCAAACTGCTCCCGAGGTTGAGGAAAACTAATAGATGCCGAACTTGGTGCGCCACGCGAAGATCCCACACCCCTATACACCTTCGATGCATTTCCTGGAAATGCGCTCCCTTGCCTTTTCTTTTGAGATCGTTCTGCAAGCTTATGTCTCGCCTGAACTAAACCTTCTACCCTCAGGGCTTCTTCTACGAGATCGTCAAGACTCTCGTACTTGTCTCCGGACTTGATGCGATCTCGAATATTTAAATTAAGACCATCTTCAAATCTCTTGCATAAGTCTCTCGTCGTATATGACTCAGGAGCGAATTCTCGCAATTCCAGAAATTTGCTTTCGTACTCAACGACCGACATAATGCCTTGAAAGAGGTTGAAGAACTCCTTTCTCTTCTGATCCTTGATGTACTGAGAGAAGTATCGATCTTTGAATCGTTCCACAAAGATAGCCCACGTAATAGTAACCGAAGATGTCTCTTTTAGATTCTGCCACCATCGTCGTGCATCTGGGCCTAACAGCTTGGTCGCAATGACCACACGATAACATTCTTCAATCATCAAGGTGTCAAAGGTCTCTGTAATCTCCTTTAACCATGCCCCCGCTTTAGAAGCATCTCTTGCACCGTCAAATTTCGAAGTCCCCATGTTTTCAACTGCTTTCACCAAATCAGGTATAAAAAGTGCACCTCGAGAAGCAGAACCTCCTAAAGCCATTTCTGGAGTAAAAACTGGTACATTAGATGTAGGTCGAATCGATTCATTAGCACGAAGAACCTCTTCAGTGACAGTCGTAGTTGTATGAGCCGTTGTAGGTGGTGGAACACCATGTATTCGAATGTGATCATAATACAATTGGTACTGCTCGGGTGTCATCATGTGCTCAACCCGCAACTGGGCCCGTGGTTGCTCTACCTGGGAAACTGGCACCCTATGATCAGAATTGATAGGGTCCATAACCGTCGGAGGAATGACATGATCAGAAGAAACATGTCCTCGAGGTCCACGAGGAACAGAAGAGAGTAGAGGACTCGGAGGATCACGAGGAGCGTGTCCTCGACCTCGACCTCGACCTCGACCTCGACGACGAACTGGAGGTGCCATAATGACTGAAAGGAAGAAAGGAAAGAAAATGCAAGGTCAACGTCAAGGCAATACGATACCTTAGGATGACATAGAAACAAAGTTGGACTCATTGGCTTGACACAAAAAGAATGAGAATCATAAAACCAGGCTCTGATACCAAGAAAGTTGTCACGCCCCGACCCCAGACAGAGCGCGACAACCGCCACGTTAACCATAAATTTCATAGAATGGGTGCACTCCACTCCACAAAGTTTATAGAAAACGTAAGGCTTGCTATCAAGTACCTGTAGACTGAACAACTGATAACAACGGGTACAACACGAGGACATCATCTCATAAAGTATCAACAAGGATTTACAAAGGTACAAAATTCAACGGTGTAACTTAGTTTAAAGAAAATATACATGAACGATATAACATCGCGAAGGTACAAAAAGAACATCAAGGGGGTCACCAAATATAAACTATACAATCTCGCCAATGAATCCGTCAATTTACATAAAAGAGAAAGTACCCAAAACACGGATTGGATGATGAGCAAACGATAGGCAAACCTCCAACCAAAATGATATCAACAGCCTGAAAAGGAAAGAATGATGGGGGGTGAGCAAAACCACTAGCTCAGTGAGGTGATAAGCCAGTCACCCCGACCCTTATACGAAGCATGTACTCCCACTCGCGGTTCATAACATAAAATCCCACAATTCGTCCCACAATAATTATTCTCACTCAGTGTACATATTAATGAAAATAAAAACCTTAGTGAACATTTATGAATAACACAATTAGTTCAAACAACATGTTATCACATAAAAGACGCGTGGGTAGTCAATATCCTCCTCGAACTGAGCTCTCCGTCGAGAGACAGTCCAAGCCCGTCACCGTTACTCTAGATAAAATGCACATTAATATTCTTTCTCAATATGCCAAGTGCTAAAGTTCACAATTCAATATCGACTGAATACTTGAAATGATCAAACATATAAACATATATGACATGCATGTCCCACACCGGTGACGTTGACTGAGCCTATAATAGACTGATCCATCTAACGATCACCCTCCAGAGTATCAGTATTTGGTAAATGGACAGGTGCCTCGTTAGATCTAACTCACGCGGGTTTGCCAATCACGGGCAACTTGGTTGTCACTCTAACTCACCCGAACCGCGACAATTCGGGCTACTTAATCAATGTCGCTCCAACTCACCCGAACCGTGACCAATTCGGGCTACTTAACCTTGGTACCAGACATACATATGCATGTGCATCATAAGATGAATAACGACTCAAGTTAGAGTCTTAATTGGCACACAAGAATAACCAGAAATCAATAATACTCATAAAATGGCTAACATGACTCTAACCAGAGCAATCGAGCCAATCAGGCTCTTTACCACATAACATAATACCAAATAATTTTCTTATCAATTAACTAAAACTAAAATAAATGCACATTTAACGAGGGTCCACACTTTCCACAAGAGAAGGCGTTCCCGAATTATCAACTCACAAGGAAGTGATTAACTCTCTCCGGAATCTGAAGTCGGTCCCTTGCCCTTCGTCGATGGTTCTTTACCTAGAAAGGAGATGAGCAATTAAAGACAAATTAAATATAACTAACTATTAGCGTTAACATCCCTTTCATTGCTAAAAACAAATCCTAATCGAGTTCGAACGAGTCGATATTAAATAAAAATGGCATGTAACTCTTTAACATCAGTTCCCAATCCCATATAACCGTTTCAATACATTAACTAGACGAAACGATAGAAAATAAGTTTGAATTCGACATAAAAATTCTGAAATTTTCCTGCTAGCGGCAGTTTACGAGAAAAATCATAACTAATTGTAGAATAATCGGATTGAGGTGTTTCAAGTGGCTACGGAAAGCTAACGAGTTCAACTACATACAGAAATTAAGTTTGCAAAGTTTCGAGGACAATAGCTATCTCGAAATCAGTTCGAACAGTCTACAAATTTCCCACATACCAAAAAGAAAAACCCCACAAAATTACAAAATTATGGAAGAAGGAAGCTTAATTCACACACCACTTACCTCAAAACAACTTAAAAACCACCTAGGATGAGGGTTGTAAGGGAGAATTTGGTCAACAAGGGTTTCTCCTCTTCCTCTCTTCTTTCCCCTCTTTTGCTTTTCTTCTCCCGTTCTTCTCTCTCTTTTTTTTTTTTTAACTTTAGTCTTACTAATTATATATCAGGCCATTTAAGTGGGCTGAAACTTTGGGCCACAAAATAAATAAATAAATAAGTTTGGGCTTTCTAAAAAAATTCTAATTGGGCTTAATTGGGCTGGCCTTTTGGGCCATAAAAATAAATAATTAGGTTTTGGGCTTTCTAACAAAATCTAGTTGGGCTAAGATAGGGCTGGCCTTTTGGGCCATAAAATAAATAAATAGGTTTTGGGCTTTCTAAAAAAAAAATCTAGTTGAACTAAGATATTATAAGTCTCCACTATCTGAAGGTATGTTACCTAACTTCGTAAAGTCCCATGTCTATTTTTCCCAGGTTCCACTAGCTGAAGGTATAGTCTCCACTATCTTAAGGTACGGTCCCTAACTTCGTAAAGGCCCATATCTATTTTTGGCAGGTTCCACTAGCCGAAGGTATAGTCTCCACTATCTGAAGGTATGGTCCCTAACTTCTTAAGGCCCATGTCTATTTTTGGCAAGTTCCACTATCTGAAGGTATGGTCCCTAACTTCGTAAAGGCCCATGTCTATTTTTGGCAGGTTCCACTAGCTGAAGTTATAGTCTCCACTATCTGAAGGTATGGTCCCTAACTTCGTAAAGGCCCATGTCTATTTTTGGCAAGTTCCACTATCTAAAGGTATGGTCCCTAACTTCGTATAGTCCAATGTCTATTTTTAGGAGGTTCCACTAGCTGAAGGTATAGTCTCCACTATCTGAAGGTATGGTCCCTTGCTTCGTAAAGGCCCATGTCTATTTTTGGCAGGTTCCACTATCTGAAGGTATAGTCTCCACTATCTGAAGGTATGGTCCCTAACTTCGTAAAGGCCCATGTCTATTTTTGGCAGGTTCCACTATCTGAAGGTATGGTCCCTAACTTCGTAAAGGCGCATGTCTATTTTTGGTAGGTTCCACTAGCTGAAGGTATAGTCTCCACTATCTGAAGGTATGGTACCTAACTTCGTAAATGCCATGTCTATTTTTCGCAGGTTCCACTAGCTGAAGGTATAGTCTCCACTATCTTAAGGTATGGTCCCTAACTTCGTAAAGGCCCATATCTATTTTTGGCAGGTTCCACTAGCCGAAGGTATAGTCTTCACTATCTAAAGGTATGGTCCCTAACTTCTTAAGGCCCATGTCTATTTTTGGCAAGTTCCACTATCTGAAGGTATGGTCCCTTACTTCGTAAAGGCCCATGTCTATTTTTAGCAGGTTCCACTAGCTGAAGGTATAGTCTCCACTATCTGAAGGTATGGTCCTTAACTTCGTAAAGGCCCATGTCTATTTTTGGCAAGTTCCTCTATCTGAAGGTATGGTCCCTAACTTCGTAAAGACCCATGTCTATTTTTGGCAGGTTCCACTTGCTGAAGGTATAGTCTCCACTATCTGAAGGTATGGTCCCTAACTTGGTAAAGGCCCATGTCTATTTTTGGCAGGTTCCACTATCTGAAGGTATGGTCCCTAACTTCGTAAAGGCCCATGTCTATTTTTGGCAGGTTCCACTAGCTGAAGGTATAGTCTCCACTATCTGAAGGTATGGTCCCTAACTTCGTAAATGCCAATGTCTATTTTTGGCAAGTTCCACTATCTAAAGGTATGGTCCCTAACTTCGTATAGTCCCATGTCTATTTTTAGCAGGTTCCACTAGCTGAAGGTATAGTCTCCACTATCTGAAGGTATGGTCCCTTGCTTCGTAAAGGCCCATGTCTATTTTTGGCAGGTTCCACTATCTGAAGGTATAGACTCCACTATCTGAAGGTATGGTCCCTAACTTCGTAAAGGCCCATGTCTATTTTTGGCAAGTTCCACTATCTGAAGGTATGGTCCCTAACTTCGTAAAGGCCCATGTCTATTTTTGGTAGGTTCCACTATCTGAAGGTATAGTCTCCACTATCTGAAGGTATGGTCCCTAACTTCGTAAAGGCCCATGTCTATTTTTGGCAGGTTCCACTATCTGAAGGTATAGTCTCAACTATCTGAAGGTATGGTCCCTAACTTCGTAAAGGCCCATGTCTATTTTTGGCAGGTTCCACTATCTGAAGGTATGGTACCTAACTTCGTAAAGGCGCATGTGTATTTTTGGCAATTTCCACTATCTGAAGGTATGGTCCCTTACTTCATAAAGGCCCATGTCTATTTTTAGCAGGTTCCACTAGCTGAAGGTATAGTCTCCACTATCTGAAGGTATGGTCCTTAACTTCGTAAAGGCCCATGTCTATTTTGGCAGGTTCCACTATATGAAGGTATGGTCCCAAACTTGGTAAAGGCCCATGTTTATTTTTGGCAGGTTCCACTAGCTGAAGGTATAGTCTCCACTATCTAAAGGTATGGTCCCTAATTTCGTAAAGGCTCATGTCTATATTTAGCGGGTTCCACTATCTGAAGGTATGGTCCCAAACTTCGTAAAGGCCCATATCTATTTTTGGCAGGTTCCACTAGCCGAAGGTATAGTCTCCATTATCTGAAGGTATAGTCCCTAACTTCGTAAAGGCCCATATCTATTTTTTGCAAGTTCCACTATCTGAAGGTATGGTCCCTTACTTCGTAAAGGCCCATGTCTATTTTTAGTAGGTTCCACTAGCTGAAGGTATAGTCTCCACTATCTGAAGGTATGGTCCTTAACTTCGTAAAGGCCCATGTCTATTTTTGGCAAGTTCCTCTATCTGAAGTTATGGTCCCTAACATCGTAGAGACTCATGTCTATTTTTGGCAGGTTCCACTTGCTGAAGGTATAGTCTCCACTATCTGAAGGTATGGTCCCTAACTTGGTAATGGCCCATGTCTATTTTTTGCAGGTTCCACTATCTGAAGGTATGATCCCTAACTTCGTAAAGGCCCATGTCTATTTTTGGCATGTTCCACTATCTAAAGGTATGATCCCTAACTTTGTAAGGCCCATGTCTATATTTGGCAGGTTCCACTAGCTGAAGGTATAGTCCCCACTATCTGAAGGTATGGTCCCTAACTTCGTAAAGGCCCATGTCTATTTTTGGCAAGTTCTACTATATGAAGGTATAGTCTCCACTAGCTGAAGGTATGGTCCCTAACTTCGTAAAGGCCCATGTCTATTTTTGGCAGGTTCCACTATCTGAAGGTATGGTCCCTAACTTCGTAAAGGCGCATGTCTATTTTTAGCAGGTTCCACTAGCTGAAGGTACAGTCTCCACTATTTGAAGGTATGGTCCTTAACTTCGTAAAGGCCCATGTCTATTTTTGGCAGGTTCCACTATATGAAGGTATGGTCCCTAACTTCGTAAAGGCCCATGTCTATTTTTGGCAAGTTCCTCTATCTGAAGTTATGGTCCCTAACATCGTAGAGACTCATGTCTATTTTTGGCAGGTTCCACTTGCTGAAGGTATAGTCTCCACTATCTGAAGGTATGGTCCCTAACTTGGTAATGGCCCATGTCTATTTTTTGCAGGTTCCACTATCTGAAGGTATGATCCCTAACTTCGTAAAGGCCCATGTCTATTTTTGGCATGTTCCACTATCTAAAGGTATGATCCCTAACTTTGTAAGGCCCATGTCTATATTTGGCAGGTTCCACTAGCTGAAGGTATAGTCCCCACTATCTGAAGGTATGGTCCCTAACTTCGTAAAGGCCCATGTCTATTTTTGGCAAGTTCTACTATATGAAGGTATAGTCTCCACTAGCTGAAGGTATGGTCCCTAACTTCGTAAAGGCCCATGTCTATTTTTGGCAGGTTCCACTATCTGAAGGTATGGTCCCTAACTTCGTAAAGGCGCATGTCTATTTTTAGCAGGTTCCACTAGCTGAAGGTACAGTCTCCACTATTTGAAGGTATGGTCCTTAACTTCGTAAAGGCCCATGTCTATTTTTGGCAGGTTCCACTATATGAAGGTATGGTCCCTAACTTCGTAAAGGCCCATGTCTATTTTTGGCAGGTTCCACTAGCTGAAGATATAATCTCCACTAACTGAAGGTTTGGTCCCTAACTTCGTAAAGACCCATGTCTATTTTTGGCAAGTTCCACTATCTGAAGCTATGGTCCATGTCTATATTTGGCAGGTTCCAGTAGCTGAAGGTATAGTCTCCACTATCTGAAGGTATGGTCCCTAACTTCGTAAAGGCCCATGTCTATTTTTGGCAGGTTCTACTATCTGAAGGTATAGTCTCCACTATCTGAAGGTATGGTCCCTAACTTCGTAAAGGCCCATGTCTATTTTTGGCAGGTTCCACTATCTGAAGGTATGGTCCCTAACTTCGTAAAGGCGCATGTCTATTTTTGGCAGGTTCCATTAGCTGAATGTATAGTCTCCACTATCTGAAGGTATGGTCCTTAACTTCGTAAAGGCCCATGTCTATATTTGGCAGGTTCCACTATCTGAAGGTATGGTCCCTTACTTCGTAAAGGCCCATGTCTATTTTTGGCAGGTTCCACTATCTGAAGGTATAGTCTCCACTATTTGAAGGTATGGTTCCTAACTTGGTAAAGGCCCATGTCTATTTTTGGCAGGTTCCACTATCTGAAGGTATAGTCTCCACTATCTGAAGGTATGGTCCCTAACTTCGTAAAGACCCATGTCTATTTTTGGCAGGTTCCACTATCTGAAGGTATGGTCCCTAACTTTGTAAGGCCCATGTCTATATTTGGCAGGTTCCACTAGCTGAAGGTATAGTCTCCACTATCTGAAGGTATGGTCCCTAACTTCGTAATGGCCCATGTCTATTTTTGGCAGGTTCTACTATCTGAAGGTATAGTCTCCACTATATGAAGGTATGGTCCCTAACTTCGTAAAGGCCAATGTCTATTTTTGGCAGGTTCCACTATCTGAAGGTATGGTCCCTAACTTCGTAAAGACGCATGTCTATTTTTGGCAGGTTTAACTAGCTGAAGGTATAGTCTCCACTATTTGAAGGAATGGTCCCTAACTTCGTAAAGTCCCATGCCTATTTTTCGCAGGTTCCACTAGCTGAAGGTATAGTCTCCACTATCTGAAGGTATGGTCCCAAACTTCGTAAAGGCCCATATCTATTTTTGGCAGGTTCCACTATCTGAAGGTATGGTCCCTAACTTCGTAAAGGTGCATGTCTATTTTTGGCAGGTTCCACTAGCTGAAGGTATAGTCTCCACTATCTGAAGGTATGATCCTTAACTTCGTAAAGGCCCATGTCTATTTTTGGCAGGATCCACTATCTGAAGGTATGGTCCCTTACTTCGTAAAGGCCCATGTCTATTTTTGGCAGGTTCCACGATCTGAAGGTATAGTCTCCACTATCTGAAGGTATGGTCCCTAACTTGGTAAAGGCCCATGTCTATTTTTGGCAGGTTCCACTATCTGAAGGTATGGTCCCTAACTTCGTAAAGGCCCATGTCTATTTTTGGCAGGTTCCACTAACTGAAGGTATAGTCTCCACTATCTGAAGATATGGTCCCTAACTTCGTAAAGACCCATGTCTATTTTTGGCAGGTTCCAATATCTGAAGGTATGGTCCCTAACATTGTAAGGCCCATGTCTATATTTGGCAGGTTCCACTAGCTGAAGGTATAGTCTCCACTATCTGAATGTATGGTCCCTAACTTCGTAAAGGCCCATGTCTATTTTTGGCAGGTTCTACTATCTGAAGGTATAGTCTCCACTATCAGAAGGTATGATCCCTAACTTCGTAAAGGCCCATGTCTATTTTTGGCAAGTTCCACTATCTGAAGGTATGGTCCCTAACTTCGTAAAGGCGCATGTCTATTTTTGGCAGGTTCAACTAGCTAAAGGTATAGTCTCCACTATCTGAAGGTATGGTCCCTAACTTCGTAAAGGCACATGTCTAATCTTGCAGGTTCCACTATCTGAAGGTATAGTCTCCACTATCTGAAGGTATGGTCCCTAATTTCGTAAAGTCCCATGTCTATTTTTGGCAGGTTCCACTATCTGAAGGTATGGTCCCTAACTTTGTAAGGCCCATGTCTATATTTGGCAGGTTCCACTAGCTGAAGGTATAGTCTCCACTTTCTGAAGGTATGGTCCCTAACTTGGTAAAGGCCCATGTCTATTTTTGGCAGGTTCTACTATCTGAAGGTATAGTCTCCACTATCTGAAGGTATGGTCCCTAACTTCGTAAAGGCCATGTCTATTTTTGGCAGGTTCCACTCTCTGAAGGTATGGTCCCTAACTTCGTAAAGGCGCATGTCTATTTTTGGTAGGTTCCACTAGCTGAAGGTATAGTCTCCATTATCTGAAGGTATGGTACCTAACTTCGTAAAGTCCCATGTCTATTTTTCGCAGGTTCCACTAGCTGAAGGTATAGTCTGCACTATCTTAAGGTATGGTCCCTAACTTCGTAAAGGCCCATATCTATTTTTGGCAGGTTCCACTAGCCGAAGGTATAGTCTCCACTATCTGAAGGTATGGTCCCTAACTTCTTAAGGCCCATGTCTATTTTTGGCAAGTTCCACTATCTGAAGGTATGGTCCCTAACTTCGTAAAGGCCCATGTCTATTTTTGGCAGGTTCCACTAGCTGAAGGTATAGTCTCCACTATCTGAAGGTATGGTCCCTAACTTCGTAAAGGCCCATGTCTATTTTTGGCAAGTTCCACTATCTAAAGGTATGGTCCCTAACTTCGTATAGTCCAATGTCTATTTTTAGCAGGTTCCACTAGCTGAAGGTATAGTCTCCACTATCTGAAGGTATGGTCCCTTGTTTCGTAAAGGCCCATGTCTATTTTTGGCAGGTTCCACTATCTGAAGGTATAGTCTCCACTATCTGAAGGTATGGTCCCTAACTTCGTAAAGGCCCATGTCTATTTTTGGCAGGTTCCACTATCTGAAGGTATGGTCCCTAACTTCGTAAAGGCGCATGTCTATTTTTGGTAGGTTCCACTAGCTGAAGGTATAGTCTCCACTATCTGAAGGTATGGTACCTAACTTCGTAAATGCCATGTCTATTTTTCGCAGGTTCCACTAGCTGAAGGTATAGTCTCCACTATCTTAAGGTATGGTCCCTAACTTCGTAAAGGCCCATATCTATTTTTGGCAGGTTCCACTAGCCGAAGGTATAGTCTCCACTATCTAAAGGCATGGTCCCTAACTTCTTAAGGCCCATGTCTATTTTTGGCAAGTTCCACTATCTGAAGGTATGGACCCTTACTTCGTAAAAGCCCATGTCTATTTTTAGCAGGTTCCACTAGCTGAAGGTATAGTCTCCACTATCTGAAGGTATGGTCCTTAACTTCGTAAAGGCCCATGTCTATTTTTGGCAAGTTCCTCTATCTGAAGGTATGGTCCCTAACTTCGTAAAGACCCAGGTCTATTTTTGGCAGGTTCCACTTGCTGAAGGTATAGTCTCCACTATCTGAAGGTATGGTCCCTAACTTGGTAAAGGCCCATGTCTATTTTTGGCAGGTTCCACTATCTGAAGGTATGGTCCCTAACTTCGTAAAGGCCCATGTCTATTTTTGGCAGGTTCCACTAGCTGAAGGTATAGTCTCCACTATCTGAAGGTATGGTCCCTAACTTCGTAAAGGCCAATGTCTATTTTTGGCAAGTTCCACTATCTAAAGGTATGGTCCCTAACTTCGTATAGTCCCATGTCTATTTTTAGCAGGTTCCACTAGCTGAAGGTATAGTCTCCACTATCTGAAGGTATGGTCCCTTGCTTCGTAAAGGCCCATGTCTATTTTTGGCAGGTTCCACTATCTGAAGGTATAGTCTCCACTATCTGAATGTATGGTCCCTAACTTCGTAAAGGCCTATGTCTATTTTTGGCAAGTTCCACTATCTGAAGGTATGGTCCCTAACTTCGTAAAGGCCCATGTCTATTTTTGGTAGGTTCCACTATCTGAAGGTATAGTCTCCACTATCTGAAGGTATGGTCCCTAACTTCGTAAAGGCCCATGTCTATTTTTGGCAGGTTTCCACTATCTGAAGGTATAGTCTCCACTATCTGAAGGTATGGTCCCTAACTTCGTAAAGGCCCATGTCTATTTTTGGAAGGTTCCACTATCTGAAGGTATGGTACCTAACTTCGTAAAGGCGCATGTCTATTTTTGGCAAGTTCCACTATCTGAAGGTATGGTCCCTTACTTCGTAAAGGCCCATGTCTATTTTTAGCAGGTTCCACTAACTGAAGGTATAGTCTCCACTATCTGAAGGTATGGTCCTTAACTTCGTAAAGGCCCATGTCTATTTTGGCAGGTTCCACTATATGAAGGTATGGTCCCAAACTTGGTAAAGGCCCATGTTTATTTTTGGCAGGTTCCACTAGCTGAAGGTATAGTCTCCACTATCTAAAGGTATGGTCCCTAATTTCGTAAAGGCTCATGTCTATATTTAGCGGGTTCCACTATCTGAAGGTATGGTCCCAAACTTCGTAAAGGCCCATATCTATTTTTGGCAGGTTCCACTAGCCGAAGGTATAGTCTCCATTATCTGAAGGTATAGTCCCTAACTTCGTAAAGGCCCATGTCTATTTTTTGCAAGTTCCACTATCTGAAGGTATGGTCCCTTACTTCGTAAAGGCCCATGTCTATTTTTAGTAGGTTCCACTAGCTGAAGGTATAGTCTCCACTATCTGAAGGTATGGTCCTTAACTTCGTAAAGGCCCATGTCTATTTTTGGCAAGTTCCTCTATCTGAAGTTATGGTCCCTAACATCGTAAAGACCCATGTCTATTTTTGGCAGGTTCCACTTGCTGAAGGTATAGTCTCCACTATCTGAAGGTATGGTCCCTAACTTTGTAATGGCCCATGTCTATTTTTTGCAGGTTCCACTATCTGAAGGTATGATCCCTAACTTCGTAAAGGCCCATGTCTATTTTTGGCATGTTCCACTATCTAAAGGTATGATCCCTAACTTTGTAAGGCCCATGTCTATATTTGGCAGGTTCCACTAGATGAAGGTATAGTCCCCACTATCTGAAGGTATGGTCCCTAACTTCGTAAAGGCCCATGTCTATTTTTGGCAGGTTCTACTATCTGAAGGTATAGTCTCCACTATCAGAAGGTATGGTCACTAACTTCGTAAAGGCCCATGTCTATTTTTGGCAAGTTCCACTCTCTGAAGGTATGGTCCCTAACTTCGTAAAGGCGCATGTCTATTTTTGGCAGGTTCAACTAGCTAAAGGTATAGTCTCCACTATCTGAAGGTATGGTCCCTAACTTCGTAAAGGCACATGTCTAATCTTGCAGGTTCCACTATCTGAAGGTATAGTCTCCACTATCTGAAGGTATGGTCCCTAATTTCGTAAAGTCCCATGTCTATTTTTGGCAGGTTCCACTATCTGAAGGTATGGTCCCTAACTTTGTAAGGCCCATGTCTATATTTGGCAGGTTCCACTAGCTGAAGGTATAGTCTCCACTTTCTGAAGGTATGGTCCCTAACTTGGTAAAGGCCCATGTCTATTTTTGGCAGGTTCTACTATCTGAAGGTATAGTCTCCACTATCTGAAGGTATGGTCCCTAACTTCGTAAAGGCCATGTCTATTTTTGGCAGGTTCCACTCTCTGAAGGTATGGTCCCTAACTTCGTAAAGGTGCATGTCTATTTTTGGTAGGTTCCACTAGCTGAAGGTATAGTCTCCACTATCTGAAGGTATGTTACCTAACTTCGTAAAGTCCCATGTCTATTTTTCCCAGGTTCCACTAGCTGAAGGTATAGTCTCCACTATCTTAAGGTACGGTCCCTAACTTCGTAAAGGCCCATATCTATTTTTGGCAGGTTCCACTAGCCGAAGGTATAGTCTCCACTATCTGAAGGTATGGTCCCTAACTTCTTAAGGCCCATGTCTATTTTTAGCAAGTTCCACTATCTGAAGGTATGGTCCCTAACTTCGTAAAGGCCCATGTCTATTTTTGGCAGGTTCCACTAGCTGAAGTTATAGTCTCCACTATCTGAAGGTATGGTCCCTAACTTCGTAAAGGCCCATGTCTATTTTTGGCAAGTTCCACTATCTAAAGGTATGGTCCCTAACTTCGTATAGTCCAATGTCTATTTTTAGCAGGTTCCACTAGCTGAAGGTATAGTCTCCACTATCTGAAGGTATGGTCCCTTGCTTCGTAAAGGCCCATGTCTATTTTTGGCAGGTTCCACTAGCTGAAGGTATAGTCCCCACTATCTGTAGGTGTGGTCCCTAACTTCGTAAAGGCCCATGTCTATTTTTGGCAAGTTCTACTATATGAAGGTATAGTCTCCACTATCTGAAGGTATGGTCCCTAACTTCGTAAAGGCCCATGTCTATTTTTGGCAGGTTCCACTATCTGAAGGTATGGTCCCTACTTCGTAAAGGCCCATGTCTATTTTTAGCAGGTTCCACTAGCTGAAGGTATAGTCTCCACTATCTGAAGGTATGGTCCTTAACTTCGTAAAGGCCTATGTCTATTTTTGGCAAGTTCCTCTATCTGAAGTTATGGTCCCTAACATCGTAAAGACCCATGTCTATTTTTGGCAGGTTCCACTTGCTGAAGGTATAGTCTCCACTATCTGAAGGTATGGTCCCTAACTTGGTAATGGCCCATGTCTATTTTTTGCAGGTTCCACTATCTGAAGGTATGATCCCTAACTTCGTAAAGGCCCATGTCTATTTTTGGCAGGTTCCACTATCTAAAGGTATGGTCCCTAACTTTGTAAGGCCCATGTCTATATTTGGCAGGTTCCACTAGCTGAAGGTATAGTCCCCACTATCTGAAGGTATGGTCCCTAACTTCGTAAAGGTCCATGTCTATTTTTGGCAAGTTCTACTATATGAAGGTATAGTCTCCACTATCTGAAGGTATGGTCCCTAACTTCGTAAAGGCCCATGTCTATTTTTGGCAGGTTCTACTATCTGAAGGTATAGTCTCCACTATCTGAAGGTATGGTCCCTAACTTTGTAAAGGCCCATGTCTATTTTTGGCAGGTTCCACTATCTGAAGGTATGGTCCCTAACTTTGTAAAGGCGCATGTCTATTTTTGGCAGGTTCCACTAGCTGAAGGTATAGTCTCCACTATCTGAAGGTATGGTCCTTAACTTCGTAAAGGCCCATGTCTATTTTTGGCAGGTTCCACTATCTGAAGGTATGGTCCCTTACTTCGTAAAGGCCCATGTCTATTTTTGGCAGGT
The DNA here is from genome assembly GCA_023678885.1 of Pogostemon cablin. Classification (NCBI taxonomy): domain Eukaryota; kingdom Viridiplantae; phylum Streptophyta; class Magnoliopsida; order Lamiales; family Lamiaceae; genus Pogostemon; species Pogostemon cablin. Next base: position 17,835 of record JAHCLQ010000788.1, read on the forward strand.
TCCACTATCTGAAGGTATAGTCTCCACTATTTTAAGGTATGGTTCCTAACTTGGTAAAGGCCCATGTCTATTTTTGGCAGGTTCCACTATCTGAAGGTATAGTCTCCACTATCTGAAGGTATGGTCCCTAACTTCGTAAAGACCCATGTCTATTTTTGGCAGGTTCCACTATCTGAAGGTATGGTCCCTAACTTTGTAAGGCCCATGTCTATATTTGGCAGGTTTCAGTAGCTGAAGGTATAGTCTCAACTATCTGAAGGTATGGTCCCTAACTTCGTAATGGCCCATGTCTATTTTTGGCAGGTTCTACTATCTGAAGGTATAGTCTCCACTATCTGAAGGTATGGTCCCTAACTTCGTAAAGGCCAATGTCTATTTTTGGCAGGTTCCACTATCTGAAGGTATGGTCCCTAACTTCGTAAAGGCACATGTCTATTTTTGGCAGGTTCCACTAGTTGAAGGTATAGTCTCCACTATCTGAAGGTATGGTCCCTAACTTCGTAAAGGCCCATGTCTATTTTTGGCAGGTTCCACTATCTGAAGGTATGGTCCCTAACTTCGTAAAGGCGCATGTCTATTTTTGGCAGGTTCCACTAGCTGAAGGTATAATCTCCACTAATTGAAGGTTTGGTCCCTAACTTCGTAAAGACCCATGTCTATTTTTGGCAAGTTCCACTATCTGAAGCTATGGTCCCTAACTTTGTAAGGCCCATGTCTATATTTGGCAGGTTCCAGTAGCTGAAGGTATAGTCTCCACTATCTGAAGGTATGGTCCCTAACTTCGTAAAGGCCCATGTCTATTTTTGGCAGGTTCTACTATCTGAAGGTATAGTCTCCACTATCTGAAGGTATGGTCCCTAACTTCGTAAAGGCCCATGTCTATTTTTGGCAGGTTCCACTATCTGAAGGTATGGTCCCTAACTTCGTAAAGGCGCATGTCTATTTTTAGCAGGTTCCACTAGTTGAAGGTATAGTCTCCACTATCTGAAGGTATGGTCCTTAACTTCGTAAAGGCCCATGTCTATTTTTGGCAGGTTCCACTATCTGAAGTATGGTCCCTTACTTCGTAAAGGCCCATGTCTATTTTTGGCAGGTTCCACTATCTGAAGGTATAGTCTCCACTATCTGAAGGTATGGTCCCTAACTTGGTAAAGTCCCATGTCTATTTTTAGCAGGTTCCACTATCTGAAGGTATGGTCCCTAACTTCGTAAAGGCCAATGTCTATTTTTGGCAGGTTCCACAAGCTGAAGGTATAATCTCCACTATCTGAAAGTATGGTCCCTAACTTCGTAAAGGCCCATGTCTATTTTTGGCAGGTTCCACTAGCTGAAGGTATAGTCTCCACTATCTAAAGGTATGGTCCCTAACTTCGTAAAGACCCATGTCTATTTTTGGCAGGTTCCACTATCTGAAGGTATGGTCCCTAACTTTGTAAGGCCCATGTCTATATTTGGCAGGTTCCACTAGCTGAAGGTATAGTCTCCACTATCTGAAGGTATGGTCCCTAACTTGGTAAAGGCCCATGTCTATTTTTGGCAGGTTCTACTATCTGAAGGTATAGTCTCCACTATCTGAAAGTATGGTCCCTAACTTCGTAAAGGCCCATGTCTATTTTGGGCAAGTTCCACTATCTGAAGGTATGTTCCCTAACTTCGTAAAGGCGCATGTCTATTTTTGGCAGGTTCCACTAGCCGAAGATATAGTTTCCACTATCTGAAGGTATGGTCCCTAACTTCGTAAAGTCCCATGTCTATTTTTCGCAGGTTCCACTAGCTGAAGGTATAGTCTCCCCTATCTGAAGGTATGGTCCCAAACTTCGTAAAGGCCCATATCTATTTTTGGCAGGTTCCACTAGCCGAAAGTATAGTCTCCACTATCTGAAGGTATGTTCCCTAACTTCGTAAAGGCCCATGTCTATTTTTGGCAAGTTCCACTATCTGAAGGTGTGGTCCCTTACTTCGTAAAGGCCAATGTCTATTTTTGGCAGGTTCCACTAGCTGAAGGTATAGTCTCCACTATCTGAAGGTATGGTCCCTAACTTCGTAAAGGCTAATGTCTATTTTTGGCTAGTTCCTCTATCTGAAGGTATGGTCCCTAACTTCGTAAAGGCCCATGTCTATTTTTGCCAGGTTCCACTAGCTGAAGGTATAGTCTACACTATCTGAAGGTATGGTCCCTAACTTCATAAAGGCTCATGTCTATTTTTTGCAGGTTCCACTATCTGAAGGTATGGTCCCAAACTTCGTAAAGGTCCATGTCTATTTTTGGCAAGTTCCACTAGCTGAAGGTATAGTCTCCACTATCTGAAGGAATGGTTCCTAACTTCGTAAAGGCCCATGTCTATTTTTGACAGGTTCCACTATCTGAAGGTATGGTCCCTAACTTCGTAAAAGCCCATGTCTATTTTTAGCAGGTTCCACTAGCTGAAGGTATAGTCTCCACTATCTGAAGGTATGGTCCCTTGCTTCGTAATGGCCCATATCTATTTTTGGCAGGTTCCACTATCTGAAGGTATAGTCTCCACTATCTGAAGGTATGTTCCCAAACTTCGTAAGACCCATGTCTATTTTTTGCAAGTTCCACTATCTGAAGGTATGGTCCCTAACTTCGTAAAGTCCCATGTCTATTTTTGGCAGCTTCCACTAGCTGAATGTATATTCTCCACTATCTGAAGGTATGGTCCCTAACTTGGTAAAGGCCCATGTCTATTTTTGACAGGTTCCACTATCTGAAGGTATGGTCCCTAACTTCGTAAAGACCCATGTCTATTTTTAGCAGGTTCCACTAGCTGAAGGTATAGTCTCCACTATCTGAAGGTATGGTCCCTTGCTTCGTAAAGGCCCATATCTATTTTTGGCAGGTTCCACTATCTGAAGGTATAGTCTCCACAATCTGAAGGTATGGACCCAAACTTCGTAAAGGCCCATGTCTATTTTTTGCAAGTTCCACTATCTGAAGGTATGGTCCCTAACTTCGTAAAGTTCCATGTCTATTTTTGGCAGCTTCCACTAGCTGAATGTATAGTCTCCACTATCTGAAGGTATGGTCCCTAACTTCGTAAAGGCCCATGTCTATTTTTGGCAAGTTCCACTATCTGAAGCTATGGTCCCTAAATTCGTAAAGGCCCATGTCTATTTTTAGCAGGTTCCACCAGCTGAAGGTATAGTCTCCACTATCTGAAGGTATGGTCCCTAACTTCGTAAAGGCCCATGTCTAGTTTTGGCAGGTTCCACTAGCTGAAGGTATAGTCTCCACTATCTGAAGATATGGTCCCTAACTTCGTAAAGACCCATGTCTATTTTTGACAGGTTCCAATATCTGAAAGGTATGGTCCCTAACTTTGTAAGGCCCATGTCTATATTTGGCAGGTTCCACTAGCTGAAGGTATAGTCTCCACTATCTGAAGGTATGGTCCCTAACTTCGTAAAGGCCCATGTCTATTTTTGGCAGGTTCTACTATCTGAAAGTATTGTCTCCACTATCTGAAGGTATGGTCCCTAACTTCGTAAAGGCCCATGTCTATTTTTGGCAGGTTCCACTATCTGAAGGTATGGTCCCTAACTTCGTAAAGACGCATGTCTATTTTTGGCAGGTTTAACTAGCTGAAGGTATAGTCTCCACTATTTGAAGGAATGGTCCCTAACTTCGTAAAGTCTCATGTCTATTTTTCGCAGGTTCCACTAGCTGAAGGTATAGTCTCCACTATCTGAAGGTATGGTCCCAAACTTCGTAAAGGCCCATATCTATTTTTGGCAGGTTCCACTAGCCGAAAGTATAGTCTCCACTATCTGAAGGTATGTTCCCTAACTTCGTAAAGGCCCATGTCTATTTTTGGCAAGTTCCACTATCTGAAGGTGTGGTCCCTTACTTCGTAAAGGCCAATGTCTATTTTTGGCAGGTTCCACTAGCTGAAGGTATAGTCTCCACTATCTGAAGGTATGGTCCCTAACTTGGTAAAGGCCCATGTCTATTTTTGGCAGGTTATACTATCTGAAGGTATAGTCTCCACTATCTGAAAGTATGGTCCCTAACTTCGTAAAGGCCCATGTCTATTTTGGGCAAGTTCCACTATCTGAAGGTATGTTCCCTAACTTCGTAAAGGCGCATGTCTATTTTTGGCAGGTTCCACTAGCCGAAGATATAGTTTCCACTATCTGAAGGTATGGTCCCTAACTTCGTAAAGTCCCATGTCTATTTTTCGCAGGTTCCACTAGCTGAAGGTATAGTCTCCCCTATCTGAAGGTATGGTCCCAAACTTCGTAAAGGCCCATATCTATTTTTGGCAGGTTCCACTAGCCGAAAGTATAGTCTCCACTATCTGAAGGTATGTTCCCTAACTTCGTAAAGGCCCATGTCTATTTTTGGCAAGTTCCACTATCTGAAGGTGTGGTCCCTTACTTCGTAAAGGCCAATGTCTATTTTTGGCAGGTTCCACTAGCTGAAGGTATAGTCTCCACTATCTGAAGGTATGGTCCCTAACTTCGTAAAGGCTAATGTCTATTTTTGGCTAGTTCCTCTATCTGAAGGTATGGTCCCTAACTTCGTAAAGGCCCATGTCTATTTTTGCCAGGTTCCACTAGCTGAAGGTATAGTCTACACTATCTGAAGGTATGGTCCCTAACTTCATAAAGGCTCATGTCTATTTTTTGCAGGTTCCACTATCTGAAGGTATGGTCCCAAACTTCGTAAAGGTCCATGTCTATTTTTGGCAAGTTCCACTAGCTGAAGGTATAGTCTCCACTATCTGAAGGAATGGTTCCTAACTTCGTAAAGGCCCATGTCTATTTTTGACAGGTTCCACTATCTGAAGGTATGGTCCCTAACTTCGTAAAAGCCCATGTCTATTTTTAGCAGGTTCCACTAGCTGAAGGTATAGTCTCCACTATCTGAAGGTATGGTCCCTTGCTTCGTAATGGCCCATATCTATTTTTGGCAGGTTCCACTATCTGAAGGTATAGTCTCCACTATCTGAAGGTATGTTCCCAAACTTCGTAAGACCCATGTCTATTTTTTGCAAGTTCCACTATCTGAAGGTATGGTCCCTAACTTCGTAAAGTCCCATGTCTATTTTTGGCAGCTTCCACTAGCTGAATGTATATTCTCCACTATCTGAAGGTATGGTCCCTAACTTGGTAAAGGCCCATGTCTATTTTTGACAGGTTCCACTATCTGAAGGTATGGTCCCTAACTTCGTAAAGACCCATGTCTATTTTTAGCAGGTTCCACTAGCTGAAGGTATAGTCTCCACTATCTGAAGGTATGGTCCCTTGCTTCGTAAAGGCCCATATCTATTTTTGGCAGGTTCCACTATCTGAAGGTATAGTCTCCACAATCTGAAGGTATGGACCCAAACTTCGTAAAGGCCCATGTCTATTTTTTGCAAGTTCCACTATCTGAAGGTATGGTCCCTAACTTGGTAAAGTCCCATGTCTATTTTTGGCAGCTTCCACTAGCTGAATGTATAGTCTCCACTATCTGAAGGTATGGTCCCTAACTTCGTAAAGGCCCATGTCTATTTTTGGCAAGTTCCACTATCTGAAGGTATGGTCCCTAAATTCGTAAAGGCCCATGTCTATTTTTAGCAGGTTCCACCAGCTGAAGGTATAGTCTCCACTATCTGAAGGTATGGTCCCTAACTTCGTAAAGGCCCATGTCTAGTTTTGGCAGGTTCCACTAGCTGAAGGTATAGTCTCCACTATCTGAAGATATGGTCCCTAACTTCGTAAAGACCCATGTCTATTTTTGACAGGTTCCAATATCTGAAAGGTATGGTCCCTAACTTTGTAAGGCCCATGTCTATATTTGGCAGGTTCCACTAGCTGAAGGTATAGTCTCCACTATCTGAAGGTATGGTCCCTAACTTCGTAAAGGCCCATGTCTATTTTTGGCAGGTTCTACTATCTGAAAGTATAGTCTCCACTATCTGAAGGTATGGTCCCTAACTTCGTAAAGGCCCATGTCTATTTTTGGCAGGTTCCACTATCTGAAGGTATGGTCCCTAACTTCGTAAAGACGCATGTCTATTTTTGGCAGGTTTAACTAGCTGAAGGTATAGTCTCCACTATTTGAAGGAATGGTCCCTAACTTCGTAAAGTCTCATGTCTATTTTTCGCAGGTTCCACTAGCTGAAGGTATAGTCTCCACTATCTGAAGGTATGGTCCCAAACTTCGTAAAGGCCCATATCTATTTTTGGCAGGTTCCACTAGCCGAAAGTATAGTCTCCACTATCTGAAGGTATGGTCCCTAACTTCGTAAAGGCCCATGTCTATTTTTGGCAAGTTCCACTATCTGAAGGTGTGGTCCCTTACTTCGTAAAGGCCAATGTCTATTTTTGGCAGGTTCCACTAGCTGAAGGTATAGTCTCCACTATCTGAAGGTATGGTCCCTAACTTCGTAAAGGCCCATGTCTATTTTTGGCTAGTTCCTCTATCTGAAGGTATGGTCCCTAACTTCGTAAAGACCCATGTCTATTTTTGGCAGGTTCCACTAGCTGAAGGTATAGTCTCCACTATCTGAAGTTACGGTCCCTAACTTGGTAAAGGCCCATGTCTATTTTTGGCAGGTTCCACTATCTGAAGTATGGTCCCTAACTTCGTAAAGGCCCATGTCTATTTTTGCCAGGTTCCACTAGCTGAAGTTATAGTCTCCACTATCTGAAGGTATGGTCCCTAACTTCGTAAAGGCTCATGTCTATTTTTAGCAGGTTCCACTATCTGAAGGTATGGTCCCAAACTTCGTAAAGGCCCATGTCTATTTTTGGCAAGTTCCACTAGCTGAAGGTATAGTCTCCACTATCTGAAGGTATGGTTCCTAACTTCGTAAAGGCCCATGTCTATTTTTGACAGGTTCCACTATCTGAAGGTATGGTCCCTAACTTCGTAAAGGCGCATGTCTATTTTTGGCAGGTTCCACTAGCTGAAGGTATAGTCTCCACTATCTGAAGGTATGGTCCTTAACTTCGTAAAGGCCCATGTCTATTTTTGGCAGGTTCCACTATCTGAAGGTATGGTCCCTTACTTCGTAAAGGCCCATGTCTATTTTTGGCAGGTTCCACTATCTGAAGGTATAGTCTCCACTATCTGAAGGTATGGTCCCTAACTTGGTAAAGGCCCATGTCTATTTTTGGCAGGTTCCACTATCTGAAGGTATAGTCTCCACTATCTGAAGGTATGGTCCCTAACTTCGTAAAGACCCATGTCTATTTTTGGCAGGTTCCACTATCTGAAGGTATGGTCCCTAACTTTGTAAGGCCCATGTCTATATTTGGCAGGTTCCAGTAGCTGAAGGTACAGTCTCCACTATCTGAAGGTATGGTCCCTAACTTCGTAATGGCCCATGTCTATTTTTGGCAGGTTCTACTATCTGAAGGTATAGTCTCCACTATAGGAAGGTATGGTCCCTAACTTCGTAAAGGCCAATGTCTATTTTTGGCAGGTTCCACTATCTGAAGGTATGGTCCCTAACTTCGTAAAGGCGCATGTCTATTTTTGGCAGGTTCCACTAGTTGAAGGTATAGTCTCCACTATCTGAAGGTATGGTCCTTAACTTCGTAAAGGCCCATGTCTAATTTTGGCAGGTTCCACTATCTGAAGGTATGGTCCCTAACTTCGTAAAGTCCCATGTCTATTTTTGGCAGCTTCCACTAGCTGAATGTATATTCTCCACTATCTGAAGGTATGGTCCCTAACTTGGTAAAGGCCCATGTCTATTTTTAGCAGGTTCCACTAGCTGAAGGTATAGTCTCCACTATCTGAAGGTATGGTCCCTTGCTTCGTAAAGGCCCATATCTATTTTTGGCAGGTTCCACTATCTGAAGGTATAGTCTCCACTATCTGAAGGTATGGACCCAAACTTCGTAAAAACCCATGTCTATTTTTGGCAGGTTCCACTATCTGAAGGTATGGTCCCTAACTTTGTAAGGCCCATGTCTATATTTGGCAGGTTCCAGTAGCTGAAGGTACAGTCTCCACTATCTGAAGGTATGGTCCCTAACTTCGTAATGGCCCATGTCTATTTTTGGCAGGTTCTACTATCTGAAGGTATAGTCTCCACTATAGGAAGGTATGGTCCCTAACTTCGTAAAGGCCAATGTCTATTTTTGGCAGGTTCCACTATCTGAAGGTATGGTCCCTAACTTCGTAAAGGCGCATGTCTATTTTTGGCAGGTTCCACTAGTTGAAGGTATAGTCTCCACTATCTGAAGGTATGGTCCTTAACTTCGTAAAGGCCCATGTCTATTTTTGACAGGTTCCACTATCTGAAGGTATGGTCCCTAACTTCGTAAAGGCCCATGTCTATTTTTAGCAGGTTCCACTAGCTGAAGGTATAGTCTCCACTATCTGAAGGTATGGTCCCTTGCTTCGTAAAGGCCCATATCTATTTTTGGCAGGTTCCACTATCTGAAGGTATAGTCTCCACTATCTGAAGGTATGGACCCAAACTTCGTAAAGGCCCATGTCTATTTTTTGCAAGTTCCACTATCTGAAGGTATGGTCCCTAACTTCGTAAAGTCCCATGTCTATTTTTGGCAGCTTCCACTAGCTGAATGTATAGTCTCCACTATCTGAAGGTATGGTCCCTAACTTCGTAAAGGCCCATGTCTATTTTTGGCAAGTTCCACTATCTGAAGGTATGGTCCCTAACTTCGTAAAGGCCCATGTCTATTTTTAGCAGGTTCCACCAGCTGAAGGTATAGTCTCCACTATCTGAAGGTATGGTCCCTAACTTCGTAAAGGCCCATGTCTAGTTTTGGCAGGTTCCACTAGCTGAAGGTATAGTCTCCACTATCTGAAGATATGGTCCCTAACTTCGTAAAGACCCATGTCTATTTTTGACAGGTTCCAATATCTGAAAGGTATGGTCCCTAACTTTGTAAGGCCCATGTCTATATTTGGCAGCTTCCACTAGCTGAAGGTATAGTCTCCACTATCTGAAGGTATGGTCCCTAACTTCGTAAAGGCCCATGTCTATTTTTGGCAGGTTCTACTATCTGAAAGTATAGTCTCCACTATCTGAAGGTATGGTCCCTAACTTCGTAAAGGCCCATGTCTATTTTTGGCAGGTTCCACAATCTGAAGGTATGGTCCCTAACTTCGTAAAGACGCATGTCTATTTTTGGCAGGTTTAACTAGCTGAAGGTATAGTCTCCACTATTTGAAGGAATGGTCCCTAACTTCGTAAAGTCCCATGTCTATTTTTCGCAGGTTCCACTAGCTGAAGGTATAGTCTCCACTATCTGAAGGTATGGTCCCAAACTTCGTAAAGGCCCATATCTATTTTTGGCAGGTTCCACTAGCCGAAAGTATAGTCTCCACTATCTGAAGGTATGGTCCCCAACTTCGTAAAGGCCCATGTCTATTTTTGGTAAGTTCCACTATCTGAAGGTGTGGTCCCTTACTTCGTAAAGGCCAATGTCTATTTTTGGCAGGTTCCACTAGCTGAAGGTATAGTCTCCACTATCTGAAGGTATGGTCCCTAACTTCGTAAAGGCCCATGTCTATTTTTGGCTAGTTCCTCTATCTGAAGGTATGGTCCCTAACTTCGTAAAGACCCATGTCTATTTTTGGCAGGTTCCACTAGCTGAAGGTATAGTCTCCACTATCTGAAGTTACGGTCCCTAACTTGGTAAAGGCCCATGTCTATTTTTGGCAGGTTCCACTATCTGAAGTATGGTCCCTAACTTCGTAAAGGCCCATGTCTATTTTTGCCAGGTTCCACTAGCTGAAGGTATAGTCTCCACTATCTGAAGGTATGGTCCCTAACTTCGTAAAGGCTCATGTCTATTTTTAGCAGGTTCCACTATCTGAAGGTATGGTCCCAAACTTCGTAAAGGCCCATGTCTATTTTTGGCAAGTTCCACTAGCTGAAGGTATAGTCTCCACTATCTGAAGGTATGGTTCCTAACTTCGTAAAGGCCCATGTCTATTTTTGACAGGTTCCACTATCTGAAGGTATGGTCCCTAACTTCGTAAAGGCGCATGTCCTTTTTTGGCAGGTTCCACTAGCTGAAGGTATAGTCTCCACTATCTGAAGGTATGGTCCTTAACTTCGTAAAGGCCCATGTCTATTTTTGGCAGGTTCCACTATCTGAAGGTATGGTCCCTTACTTCGTAAAGGCCCATGTCTATTTTTGGCAGGTTCCACTATCTGAAGGTCTATTCTCCACTATTTGAAGGTATGGTTCCTAACTTGGTAAAGGCCCATGTCTATTTTTGGCAGGTTCCACTATCTGAAGGTATAGTCTCCACTATCTGAAGGTATGGTCCCTAACTTCGTAAGAACCCATGTCTATTTTTGGCAGGTTCCACTATCTGAAGGTATGGTCCCTAACTTTGTAAGGCCCATGTCTATATTTGGCAGGTTCCAGTAGCTGAAGGTATAGTCTCCACTATCTGAAGGTATGGTCCCTAACTTCGTAATGGCCCATGTCTATTTTTGGCAGGTTCTACTATCTGAAGGTATAGTCTCCACTATAGGAAGGTATGGTCCCTAACTTCGTAAAGGCTCATGTCTATTTTTGACAGGTTCCACTATCTGAAGGTATGGTCCCTAACTTCGTAAAAGCCCATGTCTATTTTTAGCAGGTTCCACTAGCTGAAGGTATAGTCTCCACTATCTGAAGGTATGGTCCCTTGCTTCGTAATGGCCCATATCTATTTTTGGCAGGTTCCACTATCTGAAGGTATAGTCTCCACTATCTGAAGGTATGTTCCCAAACTTCGTAAAGGCCCATGTCTATTTTTTGCAAGTTCCACTATCTGAAGGTATGGTCCCTAACTTCGTAAAGTCCCATGTCTATTTTTGGCAGCTTCCACTAGCTGAATGTATATTCTCCACTATCTGAAGGTATGGTCCCTAACTTGGTAAAGGCCCATGTCTATTTTTGACAGGTTCCACTATCTGAAGGTATGGTCCCTAACTTCGTAAAGGCCCATGTCTATTTTTAGCAGGTTCCACTAGCTGAAGGTATAGTCTCCACTATCTGAAGGTATGGTCCCTTGCTTCGTAAAGGCCCATATCTATTTTTGGCAGGTTCCACTATCTGAAGGTATAGTCTCCACTATCTGAAGGTATGGACCCAAACTTCGTAAAGGCCCATGTCTATTTTTTGCAAGTTCCACTATCTGAAGGTATGGTCCCTAACTTCGTAAAGTCCCATGTCTATTTTTGGCAGCTTCCACTATCTGAATGTATAGTCTCCACTATCTGAAGGTATGGTCCCTAACTTCGTAAAGGCCCATGTCTATTTTTGGCAAGTTCCACTATCTGATGGTATGGTCCCTAAATTGGTAAAGGCCCATGTCTATTTTTAGCAGGTTCCACCAGCTGAAGGTATAGTCTCCACTATCTGAAGGTATGGTCCCTAACTTCGTAAAGGCCCATGTCTAGTTTTGGCAGGTTCCACTAGCTGAAGGTATAGTCTCCACTATCTGAAGATATGGTCCCTAACTTCGTAAAGACCCATGTCTATTTTTGACAGGTTCCAATATCTGAAAGGTATGGTCCCTAACTTTGTAAGGCCCATGTCTATATTTGGCAGGTTCCACTAGCTGAAGGTATAGTCTCCACTATCTGAAGGTATGGTCCCTAACTTCGTAAAGGCCCATGTCTATTTTTGGCAGGTTCTACTATCTGAAAGTATAGTCTCCACTATCTGAAGGTATGATCCCTAACTTCGTAAAGGCCCATGTCTATTTTTGGCAGGTTCCACTATCTGAAGGTATGGTCCCTAACTTCGTAAAGACGCATGTCTATTTTTGGCAGGTTTAACTAGCTGAAGGTATAGTCTCCACTATTTGAAGGAATGGTCCCTAACTTCGTAAAGTCCCATGTCTATTTTTCGCAGGTTCCACTAGCTGAAGGTATAGTCTCCACTATCTGAAGGTATGGTCCCAAACTTCGTAAAGGCCCATATCTATTTTTGGCAGGTTCCACTAGCCGAAAGTATAGTCTCCACTATCTGAAGGTATGGTCCCTAACTTCGTAAAGGCCCATGTCTATTTTTGGCAAGTTCCACTATCTGAAGGTGTGGTCCCTTACTTCGTAAAGGCCAATGTCTATTTTTGGCAGGTTCCACTAGCTGAAGGTATAGTCTCCACTATCTGAAGGTATGGTCCCTAACTTCGTAAAGGCCCATGTCTATTTTTGGCTAGTTCCTCTATCTGAAGGTATGGTCCCTAACTTCGTAAAGACCCATGTCTATTTTTGGCAGGTTCCACTAGCTGAAGGTATAGTCTCCACTATCTGAAGTTACGGTCCCTAACTTGGTAAAGGCCCATGTCTATTTTTGGCAGGTTCCACTATCTGAAGTATGGTCCCTAACTTCGTAAAGGCCCATGTCTATTTTTGCCAGGTTCCACTAGCTGAAGGTATAGTCTCCACTATCTGAAGGTATGGTCCCTAACTTCGTAAAGGCTCATGTCTATTTTTAGCAGGTTCCACTATCTGAAGGTATGGTCCCAAACTTCGTAAAGGCCCATGTCTATTTTTGGCAAGTTCCACTAGCTGAAGGTATAGTCTCCACTATCTGAAGGTATGGTTCCTAACTTCGTAAAGGCCCATGTCTATTTTTGACAGGTTCCACTATCTGAAGGTATGGTCCCTAACTTCGTAAAGGCGCATGTCCTTTTTTGGCAGGTTCCACTAGCTGAAGGTATAGTCTCCATTATCTGAAGGTATGGTCCTTAACTTCGTAAAGGCCCATGTCTATTTTTGGCAGGTTCCACTATCTGAAGGTATGGTCCCTTACTTCGTAAAGGCCCATGTCTATTTTTGGCAGGTTCCACTATCTGAAGGTATAGTCTCCACTATCTGAAGGTATGGTCCCTAACTTGGTAAAGGCCCATGTCTATTTTTGGCAGGTTCCACTATCTGAAGGTATAGTCTCCACTATCTGAAGGTATGGTCCCTAACTTCGTAAAAACCCATGTCTATTTTTGGCAGGTTCCACTATCTGAAGGTATGGTCCCTAACTTTGTAAGGCCCATGTCTATATTTGGCAGGTTCCAGTAGCTGAAGGTACAGTCTCCACTATCTGAAGGTATGGTCCCTAACTTCGTAATGGCCCATGTCTATTTTTGGCAGGTTCTACTATCTGAAGGTATAGTCTCCACTATAGGAAGGTATGGTCCCTAACTTCGTAAAGGCCAATGTCTATTTTTGGCAGGTTCCACTATCTGAAGGTATGGTCCCTAACTTCGTAAAGGCGCATGTCTATTTTTGGCAGGTTCCACTAGTTGAAGGTATAGTCTCCACTATCTGAAGGTATGGTCCTTAACTTCGTAAAGGCCCATGTCTATTTTTGGCAGGTTCCACTATCTGAAGGTATGGTCCCTTACTTCGTAAAGGCCCATGTCTATTTTTGGCAGGTTCCACTATCTGAAGGTATAGTCTCCACTATCTGAAGGTATGGTCCCTAACTTGGTAAAGTCCCATGTCTATTTGTGGCAGGTTCCACTATCTGAAGGTATGGTCCCTAACTTCGTAAAGGCCAATGTCTATTTTTGGCAGGTTCCACAAGCTGAAGGTATAATCTCCACTATCTGAAGGTATGGTCCCTAACTTCGTAAAGGCCCATGTCTATTTTTGGCAGGTTCCACTAGCTGAAGGTATAGTCTCCACTATCTGAAGGTATGGTCCCTAACTTCGTAAAGACCCATGTCTATTTTTGGCAGGTTCCACTATCTGAAGGTATGGTCCCTAACTTTGTAAGGCCCATGTCTATATTTGGCAGGTTCCACTAGCTGAAGGTATAGTCTCCAATATCTGAAGGTATGGTCCCTAACTTGGTAAAGGCCCATGTCTATTTTTGGCAGGTTATACTATCTGAAGGTATAGTCTGCACTATCTGAAGGTATGGTCCCTAACTTCATAAAGGCCCATGTCTATTTTTGGCAAGTTCCACTATCTGAAGGTATGTTCCCTAACTTCGTAAAGGCGCATGTCTATTTTTGGCAGGTTCCATTAGCCGAAGATATAGTTTCCACTATCTGAAGGTATGGTCCCTAACTTCGTAAAGTCCCATGTCTATTTTTCGCTGGTTCCACTAGCTGAAGGTATAGTCTCCCCTATCTGAAGGTATGGTCCCAAACTTCGTAAAGGCCCATATCTATTTTTGGCAGGTTCCACTAGCCGAAAGTATAGTCTCCACTATCTGAAGGTATGTTCCCTAACTTCGTAAAGGCCCATGTCTATTTTTGGCAAGTTCCACTATCTGAAGGTGTGGTCCCTTACTTCGTAAAGGCCAATGTCTATTTTTGGCAGGTTCCACTAGCTGAAGGTATAGTCTCCACTATCTGATGGTATGGTCCCTAACTTCGTAAAGGCTAATGTCTATTTTTGGCTAGTTCCTCTATCTGATGGTATGGTCCCTAACTTCGTAAATGCCCATGTCTATTTTTGCCAGGTTCCACTAGCTGAAGGTATAGTCTCCACTATCTGAAGGTATGGTCCCTAACTTCGTAAAGGCTCATGTCTATTTTTAGCAGGTTCCACTATCTGAAGGTATGGTCCCAAACTTCGTAAAGGCCCATGTCTATTTTTGGCAGGTTCCACTATCTGAAGGTATGGTCCCTTACTTCGTAAAGGCCCATGTCTATTTTTGGCAGGTTCCACTATCTGAAGGTATAGTCTCCACTATCTGAAGGTATGGTCCCTAACTTGGTAAAGGCCCATGTCTATTTTTGGCAGGTTCCACTATCTGAAGGTATGGTCCCTAACTTCGTAAAGGCCAATGTCTATTTTTGGCAGGTTCCACAAGCTGAAGGTATAATCTCCACTATCTGAAAGTATGGTCCCTAACTTCGTAAAGGCCCATGTCTATTTTTGGCAGGTTCCACTAGCTGAAGGTATAGTCTCCACTATCTGAAGGTATGGTCCCTAACTTCGTAAAGACCCATGTCTATTTTTGGCAGGTTCCACTATCTGAAGGTATGGTCCCTAACTTTGTAAGGCCCATGTCTATATTTGGCAGGTTCCACTAGCTGAAGGTCGATGTCGCCCGGCATATTGAATGCGCTAAAATAAAAAAAATTATAAAAAAAATTGGAATCTCGAAACTGAATTCCGACTTAAAAAATAAATTCCTTGCGCAATTTCGGTGGGTCGTGCAAAGTTTCGTGCAGAACGGACGTCCGGATCGACGGGAACCAAAAACTTGCCTCCCATGGAATTTCAATATCTACTGCTGTCACTTGGGTTTCGCGGCTGAATGATATGTTAATTATAGAAAAATGAGAGGCCGAAGCCAATACAATTTCATATAATAAATACTCCACAGACGGAGCAACCAAAGAAAAGCACACCTATCTAGATAGCAAATGCTGAAAAGTAATTACATGCATAATTATGGAGTTAACCATGCCATCAATAGAAGGTCGGATACCGTTAAAGATCGCTTCGTTCCGAGCCTTCCATATGAGGAAGACGCTTCCATAGAGAGCAAGCGTCCATTTCCTCCTCTCACGAACATGCAGACGTCGATCTTTGCTGAGCCACTTGAGGCCGGCCTTCAAGGTGGTGACCTGTCTCTTCCACTCTACTTCATGCCTAACCCGGTTCCATACATGCTTCGTGAACGGACACCCGAAGAAGAGATGATCTCTTGATTCCAGTGTTCTGACGCACAACACGCACTCGTCCAGGCCTTCGTGGGATCTCCATCTGTCCATGGTGAGTAGGCGGTTTCTCACGGCAATCTACATTCTAAACGAATGCTTCTGTGGGACCCATGGACTCCATAACTTCTTATAGATAGGCTGTACCGGCATAGAATGAGAGACTAGCCAATACAACTTACCCACTCGAAGTCTTCCCGTCTCCTAGCACGAGGCTATAGTGGTAATTATGTCGCCTCCAATTCGTGTCCTAACCCTGTCCCTTGCTCTGAGTATATCTTTCCACACAATTGAGGCGCTGTAATTCACCTAAACATCCCAACAAGAAGAAGACTGCAGAAAAATGGCATTAATCCATTTAATCCATAGAGATTTCTTTTCCTGTTACACGTCCCACAGTACCACACATAGGGCTGCATCATTCAGCAAGTTAATCCCCTTAAGTCCCAGGCCGCCCTGTTCCTTAGGGAGAGTGACCTCCTCCCACCGAACTGTGGGGTTCCCCAAAGAAATGTTCGAATCATTCTTTCAATTCTTTCCACAATTCCTTTGGGGATCTTTACCATAGCCGCCCAGAAGTTCAACAGTCCATACACAACTGATCGAATGAGTTCTAATCGACCAGCATACGACAGCAGATGCACGGCCCACCCCTTGATCAGATCAGAAACCTGCGTGATGAGCGGTTCAAAAGCAGACTCCCTGAGCTTGCTTCCCTGTAGCGGTACTCCCAAATAACGCACTGGAAAGGTGCCTTCCTGAAAAGGCAGTACCTCACGGATTGCCTGCTCCTCATCCACTGGAACCCCTGCCATGAACAGATGGGATTTATCTGCACTAACCTCCAAGCCAGACATACGAGCAAACCGGTTAAGAGCCCTGGCTACAACCTCCGCAGAAGACCAATTACCATAGGCAAATATAATCAAATCATCTGCAAAGGCTAGATGAGTGACTCCCACCTTCGCACAGTGTCTAGAGTGATACCTATAATCTTCCGTGACGGTCATTCTCCTAAACAGACGGGAGAAATAATCCATGCACAGGACAAATAATAAAGAAGACAACGGGCTTCCCTGACGCAGGCCTCTCTTGTCGTCGAAATAACCCTCAGGTATGCCGTTGATAAGAATGGAAAATGAAGTGGAGGTGACGCATTCCATGATCCAACCTATCATACGCTGAGGGAATCTCAACCCTGTAAGGACTCCACGCAGAAACCCCCAGTTTACGGAGTCATAAGCCTTCTTTATATCCACCTTTATGGCCATTCTTCTATACTGACGATGCCTAGCCCACCCATAGTTCTTCACAATCTCCTGGGCAAGCATAACACAGTCCCTCATTCTTCGATTTTTGACAAAGCCAAAGTGATTGTCCGCCACCAATCCCTCCATCAAGTCCGTCGGTCGCGCCACAATGATACGAGAAATTATTTTATAGATCACATTGCAACACGAAATCGGACGGAAGTCTCTGACAGTAGGGTCATGCTTACCCTTAGGGATTTGCGTAATAAACGTGGCATTCATCTGTCACAGCATCTGTCCGAAATGGAAGAACTCCTGAACAGCGGCCACAACATCCAGACCAACCACATCCCACGCATCTCTGAAGAAAGCTGCCGTGTACCCATCAGGCCCAGGGGCCTTGTCGCCGTTCATACTCCATACAACCCTCTTCACTTCCTCATCCGCAATAGGTGCTACAAGTTGCTGAGCCTGGTCATCACTCAACACTGCTCCCCATTCAAAGACACTGGCATCAATCTTCTCACAGTCTCCCGCAGTGCCCAACAAGTCACTATAGTAAGTAAGAAACTCCCCAACGACTTCCTCACGGGAGGAAGTGTACCCGGATTCCGTACGTATGGAGGGGATGATATTTCTCATACTATTGGACTTGATCTTCCTGTAGAAGAACTTGGAGGGTTTGTCTTGACTGATCACGTAATCTGCTCTGGCCATCTGAGAGAAGAATAGGTGTTCTGCATGACACAAGAAGTTGACCCTCTTGGCTGCCTCCCTAACCTTGTCCCATTTTCCACTATTACCAGGATCAGCATGACTCTCCATCTGCAATGTATCAAGCTCCACTCTAGCTCTCTCTGCTCTTTCTGCTATATGGCTGAAATCTCTCCTACCAAGCTGTCGCAGTTTTGGTTTGAGCATTTTCAGCCTACGGCAAACGCTGAACTGAGCCGTCCCCCAAACTTGCATGTCCCATACTTCCCGAACAGTGTCCAGGAATCCCTCGCTGGTTTTCCACATGTTCACATACCTGAACGGAAAGCCCTTCAAATGCTCGGCATGGAAGATGGAAACTAGGACAGGGCAGTGATCCGAAGTGGCCCCCATAGGTAGAAACTCCGACTCTACTACACCTGAGGTGGCATCCCAGTTCGAGTTCACCAGAAAACGGTCGATGCGACTCCAAATTCTGCCATTAGTCCAAGTAAAGAAACATCCTTTGGATCTTGCATCAAACAGACCCCTATCAACACAGAACTCCTCAAACTCCACCCGATACCAGTTTCGCTGAGACGGGACAATATCAGATCTCTCCTCGGGGTTCCTCACATAATTAAAGTCTCCAAGGATCATCCAGGGAGAGTTAACTGCTGGGAAAGTCGACGACAGATGAGTCCATAGCCGGCGCCTATCGACTACGCCGTTTCGGGCATAAACAACACTGATAAGGAACTCCTGTTGAGAAATCAAGCAACGTACCATACCAGAGATGCATTGCTCATGGAGCACAATATTACCAAAAGAAACCAAAGTGGTATCCCATGCAACAACAATACGACCACCATCAACAATATCAAAATTATTCACAATGTTCCAGCCCGGAACAATTCTACCCACATCATTCAACACATTACTAACAGATAATTTGGTTTCGAGAAAACCCGCTAAGCAAATTTTATACTTTCGAACTAACCTGCGGGCCGCTCGCTGTTTACGAGGGGCTGCAAGCCCTCGTACGTTCCAGGTCAGGCACCTCATTGACAAACAGTGGGGGAAGAACCCCCGCCTTGTCCCGGTCCATTTCCTCTATCTGGTGGCTCCTGAATGATAATGCCAGTGCTTCGCCTAGCACTAGCTGCCTTGGTCAAAATAGGAGGAGGAGGGGAGCGCCCCACACGACCAATCGCTTCATCATCATCATCCTCCATCTCAGAGGCCCATGTCTTCTTATCATGCTCACGAGCAGGCTATTTTCCCTCCCGCCTGTTGATCCTCCAATCATCGGGATCAAGGTCATCCAGGATTTGGTATCTTCCAGTGATGACTTTCTGAACTTGCTCCTGGGTAAGATCATGATCTACAACCTGTTTCTTCCCGTTACGGTTCCTCCTCTTTCTCGGTCTGGTGTTCCTGGGACCTACATGATGGAATCCCTCTTCATCAACGGTGTCATCAGCCCGTGCAGTTTCATGAGTCTGATCCGGTCCTTCCTCCTTCCTAACACCACTGGTCAAATCGTCACAATCAGTCACCAGGTGGCCAAACTTGCTGCACTTTGTACAATACGCCGGGAGGCGTTCATACAAGACAGTCTGAGTGAAGTTGGCCACTCGATAATTGAAGGTGACTTCTTTTGGGAGTTCTTGCGAGACATCAATGTCTACTCGCACACGGACAAATGAAACTTTGTCCGTCTTGACAGAAATATCGTCCACCATAATCGGTCTACCCACCAGAGAGGCTACCTTGCTGATATGATTCTTTGACCACAACTCCAAAGGGAACGAAGGTAGGCGAATCCAGACCGGGACATGGGAGATTTCCCGATCATCAAACTGAAAGGCAGGTGGAAGTCTTTCAAGCATAAGGTATCGTTCCCATATAGAGTGGGGAGCACTGTCCAGTACTCTGCGCACATCCTCTTCCGAGTAAAGTCGGAAGATAATCCATCCCGACTGATGCATGCTGATGGTATACCGGACGCCCCATGCTCGGCAGATGGCATGAAGGGCCTGCATTCCCGGGAAACGACCCGAGAAATACCCCACCAATGTGTATTTCCACACGTCAGAATCATCTTTTAGGTCGAGATAGGCAATACCGTCACATGGTGCGATGTATTCAAGATTCCTTCCCGGATCAATATTACTCTTGTTGACATACTTGGAGTAGTCAACTGGGCCCTTGGGAGTGGAACTGTCACCTGAATTAGCTTGCCGCTGACGTTGGCTCTGCTGTCCGCCTGGCTGGCGAGGGCCAGTCGCCAACCCTGGCCGACGCCCTGCCCCCCCTGGATGTCGCCTGTCGGGGGCAGCTCCACTTGGCGCCGCCTGCTAGGAAGGGACGCTGGGCTTGCACGCCGGGGAGCGCGGACAGGAGGCGCCCCGCGCTGGACGAGAGTTGTCAGCGCTGTGGGCATTGTCGGCGCCCTGCCGAGAGCCAGCTTCCGGGGCCTGAGGCTGCCGAGACAAGTCCCCAATCTGCCGAGGCACTCCATTCGCCTGCCGAGGATAGGAGGGAGGGACTGGGGAGCGCGGGCGGGAGGCGCCCCGCGCTGGGCGAGAGTTGTCGGCGCCGCAGCCGTTGTCGGCACCCTGCCGAGAGCCAGATTCCAGGTCCTGAAGCTACCGAGTCATATCACCAGTCTGCCAAGGCACTCCGTTCGCCTTTCGAGGAGAGGAGGGAGGGGGGCTATGCCGAAGAGAGTCGGCTTCCGGCTGCCTAGGGGAGTCGGCACCACCCAAGTTGTCGGTGACCTGCCGAGAAGCTTCTTCCAGCGGCTGGCCCTGCCGAGGCGCGGTGGAGGGCTGCCGAGGGCCTTCGTCCAGCTGCCGAGAGGGCGAGGCAGGAGAGGAAGGCACAACCAGCCGACGCCGAGAGGCCGGGGTGGAGCTGCGCCGCCTGTCTGCCGATGGCTTTTGTTTAGGGTTTCGGTAGGTGGGTACTGGTGGCGATGGATCATCCACGGCCGAGAGGACCAGCCCATGTGTGGGACTGGCGGCGCCCGGCGGGTCCACCACAGCAAGGGCCATGGACCCGATGAAGATGTCCGCCTCCATCTCCATGCGGTCTGCTGCAATAGAGCGCCCCAAAGCAGTGGCACCGACCAAACAAGGGTTTTCTTCCAAGATTGCTTCCTTCACAATAGACTTCCTTTCAATCTCTCTAGTCCTTTCCTTCACTGATTTGAACTCTTATCCTCCTACACGTAAATCTAGCGACACCTTTGAGGGTGTCTTGCTTCTCGATGTCTTCCCCATAAGAGAAAATCAAGAGAGATTACATGCACGGATGAAGAACCTCTTCCACCGCCGAGGGGGAAGGCGGACGTGCACAGCGGGACCGCGGGCGAGAGCATCGACGACGAGATGAGTTTCGTGCCGAACGGACGTCCGGATCGACGGGAACCAAAAACTTGCCTCCCAGGGAATTTCAATATCTACTGCTGTCACTTGGGTTTCGCCTTTAAGAACATATATAGGGGGGTGTGTGCTGTCAAGGGGCTGGCATGGCACACATGGGCACACATGGGCAGCGGTTGCCTAGCACCAAGGCCATGGGTAGGCAACGGCCGTGCCTTGATCGGGTCTCCGGCCGGGCACTTTTCCGCCGATTGCCGGCGAGTTTCCGGCGACATTCCGGTTGGGAATTTGAGCGTCCCCCGGCACCCGACGTGGGCTTCCCCCGGCCCTGCCCCAGCACCCGACGTGGGCGTCCCCCGGCGTGTCCCAGCAACTGGCGTGGGCGTCCCTCGGCCTACCTCGGCACCCGACGTGGGCGTCCCCCGGCGTGCCCCGGCACCCGACGTGGGCGTCCCCCGTCCTTTCCCGCCCCCGACGTGGGCGTCCCCCGTCGTGCCCCGGCACCCGACGTGGGCGTCACCCGGCGTGCCCCAGCACCCGACGTGGGCGTCCCCCGGCGTGCCCCAGCACTCGACGTGGGCGTCTCCCGGCGCCCGACGTGGGCATCCCTCGGCGTGCCTTGGCACCCGACGTGGGCGTCCCCCGGCACCCGACGTGGGCGTCTCTCGGCGTGCCTCGGCACCCGACGTGGGCATCCCGGGCGTGCCTCGGCACCTGACGTGGGCGTCCCCCGGCCTGTCCCGCACCGGACGTGGGCGTGCCCCCGGCGCCCGACGTGGGCGTCCCTCGGCGTGCCTCGGCACCCGACGTGGGCGTCCCCCGGCCTGCCTCGGCACCCGACGTGGGCGTCCCCCGACCTGTCCCGCACCCGACGTGGGCTTTCACCGGCCTGTCCGGCACCCAAATTGGGCACGCCCCCGGCGCCCGACGTGGGCGTTCATCGGCCTGTCCCGTACCCGAAGTGAGCGTGTCCCCGGTGCCCGACGTGGGCGCCCCCGGGCGTGCCCCGGCACCCGTCTTCGGCGTTCCCCGGCACCCGATGTGGGCGTCCCCCGGCGAACCCCGGCACCCGACGTGGGCGTCCCCCGGCCCTCCTAGGCACCCGATGTGGGCGTCCCCCGACGTGGGCGTACTCCCGCCTGTCCCGCACCCGACCTGGGTCTGTCCCGCCATGCCCCGCACCCGACGTGGGCGTCCCCCGGCGTGCCCCGGCACCCG
>JAHCLQ010000788.1:45000-50000 GCA_023678885.1 Pogostemon cablin
GGATACTACAGAATTGTACTCAGGATGAAGAGTCCACATGTTAAAAAAATTTGAACGGTTTCTGGGTGGAACGCAGTTGGGAGAATAAGGACACAATAGTAGGCGAATGATCAGAGAGACACCCTGCAGGGGGAAAAACAGCAGTACATTGGAAGCCATTAGATTGCCAACTGGGGTTAACGAGAACCCTATCAAGCTTACACCAAGTACTATTATTATTCCAAGTGAAAAAACAACCAGATGACTGGACATCAGAAAGACCCAGAGAAAGACACAAATCCTGAAAATCCTTGAGGTCATAGGCAGTGACTGGCGCACCCATTTTTTCCTCAGGATTTTTGATGCAGTTGAAATCACCAAGGACAATCCAAGGACTCGAGAGAGGGTGGCCAAACTGGAGAAGAGAATTCCAGAGGGCCCTACGGTTAACAACTGTATATAAGCCATAAACAAAAGAGATATTGAAAGAAACACGAGTCTCTTTACAAAAAACCCCAAAATGGATGACTTGCGGGGTGGAAGAGAGGGCAACTAAATCGACTTTAGAGGGATTCCAAATAATGAGGATACGCCCACCACTAAAAGAATCAAAGTTGTTGACTTGGTTCCAAGAGGGGAAATAATTTCTCATCAATAGGTCCAACTTAGGAGGCTTTAGTTTAGATTCTAAGATACCCACAATGTCTAAGTTTTGATTTTTTTGAAAACTAGACACACCTTTAAGCTTGAGAGGTTTATTACAACCTCGGATATTCCAAGATGCAAAACGCATTGGAAAACAAAAGGAAAGAGAAAACTAACGGCGAAGGGGGGGCCTAGCATTCGGGGGAATGTAGGGGATCCTAGCCGTAGGGAAGGCAGAAGAAGTGGAAGGAAGGTTCTTCGAACCTTGGACCACTCCAGGAACTTTGGGGATATGCTTCCTATTATTTTTAGAAGTCACCAAAGTAAACTCCTTTTCAGTAGGAGTTGAGTCAGAATGAATATTAGGAGCAGACGGGATGGAAGGCACAGATAAACCACTACTCACCAAGTTAATGTCCCCAATTCTTACAGACTCAGAAGCACTATTGTGCAAACCAGTTGAACCCAAACCCTCATCGGGAACAATACCAGAGTCACCATTACGACATTTGTCAGAAGAAACAGAGATATCAGCAGCACCAGTATTAATAGAGTTGGCCACAGGCCCATTATTATGTAAATCAGAGGCAATCTGCCCATTTCCAACCATATCATTTTTTAATGCAGGATTAATAGACGAACTAGGATCATCAGCATCTAAAATAGCAAATCTGGAACCGGCAAGGTTCGCAGAAAGAGAGTTTTTCGCAAAGGTACCTTTGTTTTTATCCACCACACGAAATTCGACATTGTTACCTTTAATGACCTGTGGAACAGAAGTACCTGTTTGTTGATTTGCATCATGGTCTTCTTGCACACCACCCTCCTTAGGGTTCAAAGGAGCCTGCCTTTTAGGAGCAGAAGATGGGGGGGGGGGGGGGGGCAGTTAGTAGAAAGATGACCAAATCGAGAGCAAGACTTACAGAATTTGGGATTTTGCTCGAAGATGAGGGGCTGCTCAAGTAAAGTGTTGTTCGGCAGCGTGATGAGTATATTGCTTGGGAGTTCCTTTGAAGCGTCCACCTCCACCAACACTCTAGGAAATGATATTCTCTTTACTTCCTTAGTGTTTCTGTCAGTGCAAAGGGGCTTACCAAGGCGAGAGCAAATTTTCCCAAGGGAATTAGAGTGCCAACAATCAAGAGGCAGCCCCGGAAGTTTCACCCACACCGGAACCGTCCAGTTTAGATTCCTAAAATTAAAGAATTTGGGAAGTTTTTGCAGCATGAACGGTTTGCCGAATACAAAGTGAGCGCCTCCAAACAGAATTTTCTCCATGTCTTCTTGTTTGGTGAATTTAAGGATCACCCAAGCATCATCGTGGGGGAAGATCCTACATGGAACCCGCCAAGTTTCGACATAAGCTCTGATGGCCTTGAGTCCTGGAAATTTGTCCGCAAACCCACCAATAAGCGAGAATCTCCATTCATTGCCAATATTATAAACATCCTCATTGGTGAGAACTACTGGCCCATCGAATGCTGGAAAGAGATCCAACTTGCAATCCTCCAACAGGTCTTTGCAGTTCTTAAACAGGCTGGCTGCATTTTGGATCTTATCATGGGGGCATAATGACCTTTGGCTTTAGGGGCACCTATGTGGCTTGTGGGGGCAAGTTGAGTAGCATCAGCAGCAGCAGCATTAGAAATACCTGCATCTTTATCAGGGACAAACTGAGTACTGGAAGAACCCTCATCAAATTGGTGTGGGCCATCTGTGGAACAGGCGATGTCAAGGTTCTCCGGTAGTGAACTGAGTAAGAGGTCCCCCAGGCTGCTATTATTTACCTTAGATTGATTGGAGGCAGTCTGAATTTGAGGCATATCAGCACTAGCAGTAGATGGGCAGAAGGTTGAACTACCCCGGTTAGACTCCTCATCCGAGGAGGAGTCAAAATCCCTCAAAGTTCTAGACGAATCAGCCTCCAACGGTCCAGAAATTACAGCTTTATTCTTCTCAAGGTGAACCGGGTGGACATGAACGGGCTATTTTTTCTTAACCGGAGGCGAGTGAGATTTCTTCTTTGCCATTAGTACCTACAGCATGAACACAAACCACAGCAGCAACGAAACACAAAGAGGACACGAACAAACAACAAGAAAAGAACAGCAACCAAACAAGGACCGACCTAAAACTAGACACAGCACTCTAAAACAGGACACACAAATAAGACAAGGAAACACAACAAGAAAAGAACAACAACCAAGGCAAAGCACAAACCGACACAAAACACACCAGCAAGACAGGAAGAAAGGAAGAAAAAGCAAACAAGCAGCAAGACCTATCTGAGACAACAGGACAGAACATAAACATAGGAAAACAATACCAACTAATCAAGACAAGAAGGAAGAACGGGAGAGCAAACAACAAACACAAAAATCTACAAGACCCAACAAAGAGTAACTACAACAACCCGGAGGGCAAAACAGAACAGCAAGACAAAGCAGCAAGACATTAACAAGCACAGACCACAAGAAAACCAAGCCAAGAATACAGACGCAGCAAACACAAAGAGAAGCAAGGAGGGAAAACAACAGAGCCAAAACAACGAAGAAAAGAGAAGAAAGAAAGAGGGGGACACAAACTAGACAGGAAAGAAGAAGGGAGCGAGTACACCTGAAACTGGAGTCACCACCATAAACGGAAAAGGGCAAGAAACAGTTGACGGGAACAAGGGAGTCTGAACAGGAGCCAGAAACAGAGACGGAGTAGCAGACCCAAGTTTCACGGTATTGCCACAACACACCTCCGCTGACCGCGACCAGCAACTCAGATGGAAGAGATTATTGCGCCGCTGCCAACCTTACTGTGCTCCACCCGCCGCCGCAGACACCGAAACTGAACGGAGCACCACCGACGCTTAGAGGATAGTCGCCGGGTAAGGTAGGTGGGACTCAGCTCCGACAGACACCAGCGGGAGAAATGAGACCGAGTCGGATAGAAAATCGTGCCACCCTGTCAGCAAAATGAGGGGCGTCTCGTAGGGAGCACTGCACTCCGCCTCGGAACCAGAGCCGTCACCTCGGAAGCAGAACCGTCGCTGTTCAACTTTTGAAAGCTCAGCCTGGTTGCGCCGCCACTGTGAGAGCCGAAACGACGCCGAGAAAAGAGCCCAACCGCCGGGAGTCGGAGGCCCACTCGAGCCTGAATGATATGTTAATTATTCAAAAACGAGAGGCCGAAGCCAGTGTCACAGATACATATAATTGAAACTCCACAGACGGAGCATCCAAAAGAAAAAGCACCTATCTAGAAAGCAAATGCTCAAATCTAATTACATGCATAATAATGGAATTAGTCAAGCCATCAGTAGAAGGTCGGGCACGCTGGAATAGGGCGTCGTTCCGAGCCTTCCAAATGAAGAAGACGCTACCATAGAGAGCAAGCGTCCACCTCCTCCTGTCACGAACATGCACACGCCTGTCCTTGCTGAGCCACTTGAAGCCGGCCTTCAAAGTGGTAACCTGTCTCCTCCACTCCACTTCGTGTCTGACTCGGTTCCATACATGCTTCGTGAACGGACACCCGAAGAAGAGATGGTCTCTCGATTCAGGAGCCCCCACACACAGCACGCACTCAACCGGGCCCTCATGGTGTCTCCATCTATCCATGGTGAGCAGGCGGTTCCTCACCGCAATCCACATTCTGAACGAATGCTTCTGCGGAACCCATGGACTCCATAGCTTCTTGTAGATAGGCTGTACCGGCATAGAATGTGAGATGAGCCAATACAGCTTACCCACTCGAAGTTTTCCCATCTCCGAGCACGAGGCAATAGTGGTAATGATGTCGCCACCAATTCGTGCTCTAACCCTGTCCCTCGCTCTGAGTATGTCCTTCCACACAATTGAGGCGCTATAATTCACCTCAACATCCCAGCACGAAGAAGTCTGCAAATAAATAGCATTAATCCACTTAATCCATAGGGACTTCTTATCCTGATGCACGTCCCACAGCACCCCACACAGAGCTGCATCGTTCAGGAGGTCAATTCCCCTAAGTCCCAGGCCACCCTGTTCCTTAGGGAGAGTGACCTCCTCCCAACGAACTGCACCCCGGGGAGTTCCCCAAAGGAATTTACGTATCATCCTCTCGATTCTGTCCACAATTCCCTTGGGTATCTTCACCATAGCCGCCCACTCGAGCACCAGCAACCAAAGAGGGGGGGAGATACTCGGAATCGTCGTCGAACTTCGCTTCGAACTTATGCACACTAGTTGCGCCGCCACAGGAAAAACCCGAAGTACCTCCGAGAGTAGTACCCAGCCGGTGATGTCGACGGCCGACACGCCCACTGGTTGGAACCACGCCCCAAGGGCGAACCCCAAATGGGGAACCAGGCCGACGCCCAAGCAGCCGACCAACAGTGATGGATA
>JAHCLQ010000788.1:57500-67500 GCA_023678885.1 Pogostemon cablin
CCGACATGGGCGTCCCGCGGCACCCGACGTGGGCGTCCCCCGGCACCCGACGTGGGCGTCCCTCGGCGTGCTCGGCACCCAACGTGGGCGACGTGGGCGTCCCCCGGCGTGCCTCGGCACCCGACGTGGACGTCCCTCGGCACCCGATGTGGGCGTCCCCCGGCGTGCCCCGGCACCCGACTTGGGCGTCCCTCGGCGTGCTCGGCACCCGATGTGGGCGTCCCCCGGCACCCGACGTTGGCGTCCCTCGGCCTGCCTCGGCACCCGATGTGGGCGTCCCCCGGCGTGTCCCGGCACCTGACGTGGGCGTCCCCCAGCGTGCCTCGGCACCCGACGTGGGCGTCCCCCGGCACCCGACATGGGCGTCCCCCGGCACCCGACGTGGGCGTCCCTCGGCCTGCCTCGGCACCCGACGTGGTTGTCCCCCGGCGTGCCCCGACACCCGACTTGGGCAAGGGCCGTGCAAGCATGGCCTGTGCATGGGCAACCCGTGGGCAACGGGCGTGGGCCGTGCAAGCATGGCCTGTGCATGGGCAACCCGTGGCAACGGGCGTGGGCAACCGTGGGAGACCCCGTGGGCAACCGTGGGCATTAGCTGTGGCGTGGGCACGCCCAGGCACCCGTCGTGGGCAATCCTAGGCAACGGGCGTGGGCAACCCCCGTGGGCACCCCGGGCAACGGGCGTGGGCATTCCTAGGCAAGCATGGGCAACCCGACGAGGTTCTTCCTATGCAACCCCCGGCACACGGCATGGGCAATCCGAGTCAACCATGGGCAGCCCGACGGGGTTCTTCCCAGGCAACCGTTGGCAGCCATGGGCAAACCCGACGAGGCTCGGCACGGGCAATCCTAGGCAACCACCGTGGGCAATCCTGGGCAACCATGGGCAACCCGACGAGGTTCTTCCTAGGCAAACCCCCGCATGGGCAATCCTATGCAACGGCCGTGCGCGGGCAAACCACTAAAAATGAATTCGAATCTCAAAAGTGAAATCCGACTCAAAAAATGAATTCCTTGCTCGATTTTGATGGGTCGTGCTATCTCAACCAACCACCATCCGTCGATATGTGGGCACGTTCGATGTCGCCCGACATATTAAATGCGCTGAAATAAAAAAAAATTATAAAAAAAATCGGAATCTCGAAACTGAATTCCGACTTCAAAAATGAATTCCTTGTGAAATTTAGTGGGGTGTGCAAAGTTTTGTGCCGAACGGTGGTCCGGATCGACGGGAACCAAAAACTTGCCTCCCAGGGAATTTCAATATCTACTGCTGTCACTTGGGTTTCGCGGCTGAACGATATGTTAATTATTCAAAAACGAGAGGCCGAAGCCAGTGTCACAAGTACATATAATAAAGACTCCACAAGCGGAGCAACCAAAGGAAAATACGCCTATCTAGAAAGCAAATGCTCGAATCTAATTACATGCAGAAGAATAGAATTAGTCAAGCTATCCAAAGAAGGTCGGGCACCCTGGAAGAGCGCATCATTCCGAGCCTTCCAAATGAAGAAGACGCTTCCATAGAGAGCAAGCGTCCACCTCCTCCTCTCACGAACATGCACACGCCGGTCCTTGCAGAGCCACTTAAGGCCGGCTTTCAGCGTGGTAACCTGTCGCTTCCACTCCACTTCATCCCTGACCCGATTCCATACATGCCTCGTGAACGGACACCCAAAGAAGAGATGGTCTCTCGACTCGGGGGCCCCCACGCACAACACGCACTCGATCGGGCCCTCATGCTGTCTCCATCTGTCCATGGTAAGCAGCCTGTTCCTCACCGCGATCCACACCCTGAACGAATGCTTCTGCGGGGCCCATGGACTCCATAACTTCTTGTAGACAGGCAGTACCGGCATAGAGTGTGAGACAAGCCAATACAACCTGCCCACTCGAAGTTTCCCCATCTCCGAGCACGAGGCTAAGGTAGTAACGATGTCACCACCAATTCGTGCTCTCACCCTATCCCTCGCACGGAGTATGTCCTTCCACACGATTGAGGCACTGTAATAAACCTCAACATCCCAACACGAGGAAGACTGAAGATAAATGGCGTTAATCCACTTAACCCACAGCGACTTCTTCTCCTGATGCACATCCCACAACACACCACAGAGGGCCGCATCGTTCAGAAGGTCAATTCCCTTGAGTCCCAGGCCACCCTGTTCCTTAGGGAGAGTGACCTCCTCCCAACGAACTGCGCCCCTCGGAGTGCCCCAAAGGAAGGACCGAATCATCCTCTCAATCCTATCCACAATACCCTTGGGGATCTTCACCATAGACGTCCAGAAATTCATCAGCCCGTACACTACCGATCTAATGAGTTCCAATCAGCCGGCATACGAAAGCAAATGCGTGGACCAGCCCCTGATCATATTGGTCACCTGCGTGATGAGCGGCTCGAAAGAAGATTCTCGGAGCTTGCTTCCCTGTAGCGGTACTCCCAATTAACGGACAGGGAAGGTACCTTCCTAAAAAGGTAGAATCTCACGAATAACCTGCTCCTCATCCTCCGGAACCCCAGCCATAAACAGATGAGACTTGTCTGCGCTAACCTCTAAACCTGACATTCGAGCGAATCGATCGAGTGCCTTGGCTACGACCTCTGTCGAAGATCGGTTACCATAGGCAAATATGATCAAGTCATCTGCAAACGCCAGATGAGTGACTCCCAACTTCGCACAGTGCCTAGAGTGGTACTTATATTTGTCCGTCACAGTCATTCTCCTGAAGAGACGGGAGAAGTAATCCATGCACAGAACAAATAGTAAGGACGACAGCGGATCACCCTGACGTAGGCCTCTCTTACCATCGAAATATCCCTCAGGTGAGCCGTCGACAAGGATGGAGAATGAGGTGGTGGTGACACATTCCATGATCCATCCTATCATACGCTGAGGAAACTTCAACCCCGTAAGCACACCACGCAGAAACTCCCAGTCCACCGAATCATAAGCCTTCTTGATATCAACTTTAATGGCCATTCTCCTGTACTGACGATGCCTAGCCCACCCATAGTTCTTAACAATTTCCTGGGCGAGCATCACGCAATCTCTCATCTTTCGGTTCTTCACAAAGCCAAAGTGATTTTCCGCCACCAAGTCCTCCATCAAATCCGTCATTCGCGCCACAATGATACGGGAAATAATTTTGTAGATCACATTGCGGCACGAAATCGGGCGGAAGTCCCTAACAGTGGGATCATGCTTTCCTTTCGGGATTAGTGTAATAAACGTGGCGTTCATCTGGCGCAAAAGCTGCCCGGAATGGAAGAACTCCTGGACAGCCTTCACCACGTCTGAACCAACCACGTCCCACGCATCCCTGAAGAAAGCCGCCGTGTACCCATCCGGCCCCAGTGCCTTATCCCCATTCATACTCCACACAATCCTCTTCACTTCGTCATCCATGACAGGCGCCTCAAGCTGCTGAGCCTGCTCATCACTAAGCACTGCTCCCCACTCAAACACACTGTCATCAATGTCCTCACACTCCCCCGCAGTACCCAACAAGTCTCTGTAGAATGAGAGAAATTCTCCAACGACTTCCTCACGGGAGGTAGTATGCCCGGATTCCGTGCGTATGGATGGGATAAAGTTCCTCACACTATTCGACTTGATCTTCTTGTAGAAGAACTTCGTGGGTTTATCCTGACTGATCAAGTAATCGGCTCTGGCCATCTGAGAGAAGAATAGATGCTCGGCGTGACACAAGAAGTCGACCCTCTTGGCTGTCTCCCGAACCCTGTCCCACTTCTCAATATTACCGGGATCAGCGTGACTCTCCATCTGCAGACTGTCAAGCTCCGCTCTAGCTCGCTCTGCTTTTTCAGCTATATGACCGAAATCCCTCTTGCCAAGCTGTCTTAACTTCGGTTTGAGCAGCTTTAGCCTTCGACAGACACTGAACTGAGCCGTGCCCCACACCTGCGAGTCCCATACTTCACGAACGGAATCCAGGAAGCCCTCGCTGGTTTTCCACATGTTCACGTACCTGAATGGTCTCCCCTTCGAGTGCTCAGGGTGGAAGATGGAAACTAGGACGGGGCAGTGATCCGAAGTGGCCCCCATGGGCAGAAACTCCGACTCCACTACACCTGAGACGGCGTCCCAGTTCGAGTTCACCAACACTCGGTCTATGCGACTCCATATTCTGCCGTTCGTCCAGGTAAAGAAGCATCCCTTGGACTTGGCATCATCCAGCCCCCTATCAACACAGAACTCCTCGAAATCCACCCTATACCAATTCCGCTGAGACGGAACAATTTCAGATCTCCCTTCCGGTTTCCTCACACAGTTAAAATCTCCAAGGATCATCCAGGGAGAGTTAACTGTTGGGACAAGCGAAGAGAGATGAGTCCATAGCCTGCGCCTATCAACAACGCCATTACGGGCGTAGACAACACTGATGAGGAACTCCTATTGTGAAATCAGACAGCGCACCAAACCAGAAATACATTGCTCATGGAGCACAACATTACTAAAAGCTATCAGGGTGGGATCCCACACAAACACAATTCGACCACCATCAACAATATCCATATTATGCACACAATTCCAACTCGGAACAATTCTACCAACAACGTCTAACACATTACTAACAGATAATTTAGTTTCGAGGAAGCCAGCTAAGCATATTTTATTCTTGCGAACTAACCTGCGGGCTGCTCGCTGTGCACGAGGGGCTGCAAGCCCTCGTACATTCCATGCTAGGCACTTCATTGACGAACAGTGGGGGAAGAGCCCCCGCCTCGTTCTTGTCCGATTCCTCTGTCCGGCGGCTCCTGAATGGATATGCCGGAGCCTCTCCTAGCCCCTCCCGCCCTATGAGTGGATGAGGGGGGCGGGGAACGACCCGAACGGCCTACGGCTTCGGCATCGTCCTCCTCTTCCGTATCAGAAGCCCATGTCTTCCTAGTATTCAATCTCACGGGCTGTTTACCTTCCCGTCTATTTATCCTCCAATCATCCTGGTCAAGTTCGTCCAGAATTTGGAATCGGCCAGTTGCGACCTTGTGTGCCTGTTCTTCGGTTAGAGGAGGGTCGGCAGAGGCTCTTCTCTTTCCGTTGCGATTTCGTTTCTTCCTCGGTCGTGTGTTCCGAGTGCCTACGTGCTGGAAACCATCTTTGTCGGCTGTTTCATCAACACGTGTGGGTTCCGGAGGCTGTTCCGAACTCTTCTTCTCCTTATTACCTCTGACAGACCCGTCACAATCACTAACAAGGTGGCCAAATTTCTTGCATTTAGTACAATACGCCGGGAGGCGTTCGTACAAGACGGACTGCGTGAAATTGGCACCTCGATAGTTGAATGTGACCTCCTTCGAAAGTTCCTGCGAGACATCAATATCAACTCTCACACGAACAAACGATACCTTATCCGCCTTAGCAGAGGTATCATCCACCATAATCGGTCTTCCGATCAAAGAAGCAACCTTGCTGATATGATTCTTCGACCACAGTTCCAGGGGGAACGAAGGAAGACGAATCCAGACCGGAACATGGGAGATTTCCCGGTCGTCAAACTGAAAGGCCCGCGGCAACCTTTCAAGCATAAGATATCGTTCCCAAATAGAATGGGTAGCGCCATCCAACACCTTGCGCACATCCTCCTCCGAACAGAGCCGGAATATGATCCATCCCGATTGGTGCATAACTATGGTATACTTGACGCCCCACGCCCGGCAGATGGCATGGAGAGCCTGCATACCCGGAAACCTCCCCGAGAAATAGCCCACTAGTGTGTGTTTCCATTCGTCTGAGTCATCTTTCGGATCCAAATAGGCTACCCCATCGCATGGTGCGATGTACTCGAGTTTTCTATTTGGATCAATATTATTTTTGTTGACGAATTTGGAATAGTCGACGGGTTCCTTGGGAGCGGAACCGCCATCCTTTTGCGCGCGCTGATCGCGCTGGCCGCCCTGTTGCCGAGGCGCAGTCGGCCCGCCCTGTCGTTGCCCCGCGCCGCTTGGGCCTCGCCCAGTATTGGCGCCTACTGTCGGCGCGCCCGAGTGCTGCCCTGCGCCGCCTGGGCCTCGCCCAGCACTGGCGCTCGGCCTCGGCATAGTCTGCTGAGAGGGAGAGCTGGACGCGCGCGTCGGGCTGCGCTGAAGCCCCTGCCGAGAAGGTGATCCACCCGCCTGCCGAGTAATCCCGGCACTACCAGTTGTCTCGGCAGCCTGCCGGGACACACTCACCATCTCCAGATCCTGCCGAGGGCTGCCGCTATTTTGCCGAGACGTGCCACCCGCCTGCCGAGAGGGAGAGGCAGGGGGGGTAGCGACGTCTAGCCGACGCCTAGTGCCCGGGGTTGTGCTACGACGCCTCTCCGCCGAGGGTTTGCGCTTGACGTTGGGATTGCGATCGATAGGCGCATCTGGGGTAGTGTCGACCACAGCCGAGTCGAAGAGGCCTTGCGTGGGGCTGCCGATTGCATGGGCGCTCGGCGTGTCAACCGCAACAATGGCCAAGGACCCAACGTCGGATTCAGCCTCCATCTCCGTTCGATCCGCAGCGATGGAACGCGCTAAAGCAGCGCCATCATCCAACTGCGGGTTCTCCACAAGAACAGCTTCCTTCAAAGTTTTCTTCCTTTCAATTTCTTTCACCCTATCCTTAACCGATTTGAACGTCTCATCACCTACACGTAATTCCGGCGACGCCTTAGTTGGCGTCTTGCTCCGCGATTTCTTCCCCATAAGAGAGAGATACGGGAGGGCTTACATGAACAAGTGAGAAGACTCTTTCCCCGCCGTGGGGAGCGGGAGATCAAACGGGTGTTGCCGGCGATGATGCCGACAACGGATGGGGAGGGACGATGAGGGCAGTCGATGTTCAACAGGCCGCGGACGAGACACCGCCGGCTGCGAGAAACCACACTGGTTTACACCTCCGCGGGGAAAACTTGTCGTTCAAGAAAAGCAAAAATTCCACCGCCGAAGAAGAGATGTAACCAGTTTCCGCCGGCGAAAGTGGCCTGAAAACGTCGCCGGTACCGTGAGGGTGACCGACCGTCGTTGGACAGTGGTCGCCGCCGTGAACCGAAGCCGTAGGCGGGAGGCGCCGCCGGCTGCAAGGTGACTTGCTCGATAAGTTATGAGAGAGCGAAAATTTTGGAACTAGGGTTTCGAAAATTTTTTGCACGTGCAATGACTCTCCTACTTGGGTTTCGCGGCTGAACGATATGTTAATTATTCAAAAACGAGAGGCCGAAGCCAGTGTCACAGATACACTGATGAGGAACTCCTGTTGTGAAATCAGACAGCGCACCAAACCAGAAATACATTGCTCGTGGAGCACAACATTACTAAAAGCTATCAGGGTGGGATCCCACACAATCACAATTCGACCACCCTCAACAATATCCATATTAGGCAAGGGAAGTCGGCAAAATGGATCCGTAACCTCGTGAAAAGGATTGGCTCTGAGGGCTGGGCACGGGGGTCCCAGTCCCGAACATGTCGGCTGTCGGCGAACTGCTCGAGCTGCTCGCGCGGCGAGAGCGGGTCATCGCGTGCCGGCCGGGGGACGGACTGGGAACGGCTCCCTCGGGGGCCTTCCCCGGGCGTCGAACAGTCGACTCAGAACTGGTACGGACAAGGGGAATCCGACTGTTTAATTAAAACAAAGCATTGCGATGGTCCCTGCGGATGCTCACGCAATGTGATTTCTGCCCAGTGCTCTGAATGTCAAAGTGAAGAAATTCAACCAAGCGCGGGTAAATGGCGGGAGTAACTATGACTCTGAATATAGATGTTAATATTCAAAAAAAGGCCGAAGCCAGATACAATGTACAAAAGCAATCCTCAACGACTAAAGTCGAAAACAAGACCCTAACGATACAAACATCAAGAGGGTCCGAACACAATCATCTAGCTAGAAGAAACTGAAACCTAGCTACATGCATTAATATATTATTTACAACACTACTAACAGTCGGTCTAATATCATCAAAAATGGCTTCATTCCTCGCTTTCCAAATAAAGTAAACCGTAGCAAAAAGAGCAAGCTCTCTCCGTCTACGATCTGCTTTGCGAATGCCACGATCCTTAGAAATCCACTTGACGCCTGCAAAGATGGTTGAGATACGTCTTTGCCACCCAATAAAAGAGCGCACTTGGTTCCAAACAGTACTTGAAAAAGAACACTGAAAGAACAAATGATCTCTTGATTCATGAAATCCCACACAAAAGCAACACTCCGTGCAATCTCCCTCAGCATGCCAACGATCCAAAGTAGCTAAGCGATTCTTAGCTACTATCCACATACGAAACACATGCTTCCTAGGGACGCACGAAGACCATATCTTCTCAAAGAAAAATCTCCTCGGAGCCGATAGAGCAACCATATTATAAAGTTTCCGAGTAACAAGGTTGCCCAATTCAGTACACTTCATAAAAGCATCAATAGGATCACCTGGTAGTCGTGCTCGAATACGATCACGTGCCTTGAGTAAATCCTTCCACACAATAGACGCTGCATTGGTTGGGATAACATCCCAAACCGACACCCCCTGAATGTAAACTTCATGAATCCATCTCAGCCACAATGAATTCTTCTCCATATGAATGTCCCAAATAACACCACACAATGCAACATCATTCATAAGCTCAATGTTGCTAAGTCCCAATCCTCCTTGCTCCTTAGAGAGGAGAACTTCGGACCATTTCACTGAACCACACTTTCTGCCCCATAAAAATAAGCGAATTATTCGTTCAACACGCTGAATAACACATACGGGAATCTTGACCATCGAGGCCCAAAAATTCAAGATCCCATAGATAACAGAACGAACCAACTCCAATCTACCAGTATACGAAAAGTGGCAAGAAGACCAGCCCCGAATGAGACTAGATATCTTCTCAAACAATGGCTGAAAATCAGCCTCCTTCAACTTCTTACTATGCAAAGGAATGCCCAAATAACGAACAGGCAACGAACCATCTTGATAAGGCAGAATGGCTCGAATACCCTGCTCTACATCTTCAGAAATGCCAGCCATAAACAAACTAGATTTCTCATTGCTAACTTCTAAACCTGACACAGAAGAGAAGGTATGCAATGCTTGAGAAACTAGTTGAGCAGTTCGAACATCACCATAAGCAAATAAAATCAAATCATCTGCAAACACTAAGTGAGACAAGCTAACTCTTGCATACAATCTGGAATGATACTTGAAATTATTAGCATTGGCCAACTTCTTAAAGGTTCTCGTGAAATAATCCATGCACATCACAAAAAGGAGGGAAGAAAGAGGATCGCCCTGACGAAGACCTCGCTTCCCTTCAAAGTAACCTTCCGGCACCCCATTAACAAGAATAGAAAAAGAAGTAGTGGTCACACACTCCATAATCCACCCAATCATCAATGGGGGAAAACGAAGACCCGACAAAATGCCCCTTAAGAACTCCCAGTTGACAGTATCATAAGCTTTCTTAATGTTAACCTTGAGAGTCATACGGGGAGCAATATAACCCCTACTCCAACCATAATTCCGCAATACCTCTTGCGCCAACATGATACAGTCCCTCATATATCTCCCTTTTATGAAGCCAAAATGATTCTCTGAGATCAAGAAATCCATAACCTTAGAGATTCTGGCAGCAATAATTTTGGAGATAACTTTATATAACACGTTGCAACACGATATAGGCCTGAAATCCTTAACACTCGGGTCATGTACTCCTTTTGGAATAAGAGTAATAAATGTAGCATTCAACTGACGAAGAAGCCTCCCAGAATGAAAGAATTCCTGAACTGCAGATACCACCTCATGGCCAACAACATTCCAAGCATCTTTAAAGAAGCTCACAGAAAATCCATCAGGACCAGGTGCCTTATGAATATTCATACTCCAGATGACTTGTTTGATTTCTTCCTCTGAAACTGGGGCAACGAGCTCGACCCTCTGATCCTCCGACAACTGCTCACCCCATTCAAACACAGATTCATCAATAAGCTGGCAATCCCGAGAAGTCCCAAGAAGTTCCTTATAGAAA